>CAUYQG010097019.1:0-10724 GCA_963574415.1 Tarsius wallacei
CTAAGATGATGGATTACAGAACTAGTGGTCTATGAGGACACATAGAATATGTGCATACATGAGATAGTATGACAGAGTGGTTAAGAGCTCTGGAGTTAGGCCTGGGTTCAAAGTCAGGCTCTGTGACCCTACCTCTGTGACTTTGGGAAAGTTTCTTTACCTCTCTGAGCCTTATCTGTAAATTGGGAATAATAGTGTTACATATCTATCTTAGTGTTTGTGCTGCTATAAAAAATACCTGAGACTGGGTAATTTATGAACAACAGAAATTTATTTTTCTTTTCTTTTCTTTTCTTTTTTGAGTTGGAGTCTCACTCTGTCGCCCAGGCTGGAGTGCATTGGCATGCTCATGGCCACCGCAGCCTCAACCTGCTGGACTCAGGTGATCCTTCTGCCTCAACCTTCCAAGTAGCTGGAACTACCACCATGCCTGGCTAATTTTTTGATTTATTGTAGAGATGACATCTCACCAAGTTGTCCAGGCTGGTCTCAAACCCGTGGGCTCAGGCAATCCTCTTACCTCAGCCTCCCAAAGTGCTGGGATTATAGGCATGAGCCACCGCGCCCAGCCAGAAATTTATTTTTCATAGTTCTGGAATCTGGGAAATTCAGGATCAAGGTGCTGGCAGATTCAGTATCTGGTGAGGGCTGCTCTTCACTTCCAAGATGGCGCCTAGCTGCTGTGTCTTCCAGAAGTGATTAACACTGTGTCCTCATATGGGCAAAGGGCAAAGGGGGCCCAGTCAGCTCCCTCAAATCCTTTAATAAGAGCACCAATCCATTCACTAGTCCCCTCCAACAGGCCACACCTCCTCTTAGTACTATTTCACTGGGGATTAAGTTTCAACATGAATTTTAGAGGGATACAACATTCAAACCACAGAAACAATTTATGGGGTAATTGCAGCAATTAAATGAAAGAATGCCTATAAAACATTCAACACATGCCTGGTTCTTTGTAAAAACTTAATAAATATTAGGCGTCATTATTATAAATGACCCCTTCCACTGTGGAGAGTAGTGTGTCCATGCCCTGAGCCACTGGGCACACAGCTGCAGGAGTAATGGTACCCCTGTAATTATGTAACAAAAAACAGGGAGGAAAAACATTCCCAGTGTTGCCTTTCCTGTGACATCATGATTCTGTCCCTAAACTGCACAGAGGAGCTTTCTATTCTTTGAGTGCCAGAGCTCTTGGGATTTCTCTTGTGAGGCCTGTCACCGTCTTTCTCATGTTATGGTTACTCTTCACTCTACTGTACATTTCCCGAGGTCAGGATTGGACACTGGGTAGCTGATTACCTGAACTGAACCTTGGGATTCAGCCAGTGGGAGTGGTCAGCCTTTTGGCAGCAAACCTCTGGCTCCTGCCCTCTGCTGCTGGTGAATGTGTGTCTCTTGTGGTTGCACAGACACAGGGATTTCCCCTTCCCAAAGAGTTTTCCCACTCTACATGGAACCTGAAGGAACTCCAGAAACCTGACCTAGAATGAGTTTAGATACATCTAGACTTACAGAGAGTTTCTATATCCCTTCATTGAGCTTCCCCTAATGCTAACCTCTTCCATTTAATTCTTGTTTTTATATTCTGGTAAGTTCTCAGTCATTATCTCTTCACCTCTCTCATTTTTTATATTCTGGCCTCTGGAATTCTTTGTAGACATATGTTGACCATTCCACCACTCAAGTCTCTATATTATAATCTTTAGCAGTTATAAGACTTGCTTTATCTCTTTAATCCTCTAAATTTTCTTATTTTATGATCTTGTTGAGATTGTCCTGTTATTTCTGATTCTTGGGATCCTGCTTCTCTTTTTGTGACTCATACATGTCCCTCTTCGTGGTTTATTTTCTTGTGTGGTTTGTACTGGGTTGTGGATTCACTTTCGAGAGGGATTCTGTTTCCTGGGCAAGGCTTCCTGAGTTGTGAAAGTTCACCTCAAGGCAGTTGTCTGCTCCTGGTGGGGCCATAGTGCTTCCATCGTACTGACTCGCTTTTGTATTTATTTCTGTTTGGCACCCCCTCGCCACTCTGGTGGTGTAAATTCAGGTTCATGTCCTTGGATAGAACTAGCTTATTAATTTAAGAAAGGGCAACCCCCAAGCCCTACCCAGTCCTTCACAGAGCCTTGGAGAAATGGCCAGCTTTTGCATTTCTTTCCTGTACTGGGCAGCCCTTCAAGGCTCTCCTCTTGATTCTGGGCTCAGATCCATAGCCAGGCACTAAACCACTTCATGTGTGGGTGCAGAAGTCCACAGGTCATGCCAGTTCCACTCACTCATTGTTTCTGGCACACAGAGCATTTCTCTTTCCTCACATTTGGTCGCGTGTCAAAGGATGCCACTTGTTTTATTTTATCTAGTAATTCTGTGTGACTGTAGTGGGAAGGGGGAGCTCTTTTACATCAGTTGAGTCCCATATCCTGCTGCAAGTTCAAGTCCAAATCCTTAGCACGGTATGTGAAGCCCTTTGTGATCAAGTCTGTCCACCTCTGCTGTGTAAACTTAACTCTTACACTTTACACTTCAGCAAATTGAACGGCTTGCATACCATGCACTGTAACGTGTAAAAGTTCAGGGTTAGAGTTCAGCTGTTTGGTTTGGAATCTGTCCTTTCGTGACGTATGGTTTTGGACAAGTTACTTATCCCCTCTGACTCAGCTTTCTCATCTGTAAAATGGCAGCATCTGGCCTGGGGTAACCCTAATCCTTGCTGGCTCTTGCTCCCCTTGCTGCGTTCAGCAGGCCTTACCCCCGGGCTCTGTGCCTCTTTCCCACTTGCTCCTTCCCTGGAAGTACCTGTCTCCCCATCTTTCCTCAATGTCTCCCAACAGAGTGGCCTTTACTGTCCGTGCTTGGGGTCTCTGTCTGTAGTGACTGTCACTCTGTAAGTCACCGCTTGTTTCCGGACCCCTGTCTTTAGCGGACTCTGAGTCCCGCAAGGGCAGTGTCTTGTTTTTCTTGATGCGTGAAGCTCCTGGCTCTCTGTCATCTGGTGGCCACTTAGCATTGTCAGTTGAGTTGAAGTGCGTGAAATTTCTCTGGTTGAAGAGCGGTAAGGGCTGGGAGTGGTGTGGGACACAGATGCAGGGAGTGGCGGCCAGTTTTTTGGCAAGTTTTGTGCTAGGTTGATAGAAGTGTGAATCTGTGTGGCTGGGACACAAGGTAATAGTTCTTAGTCTAATTGAGGGTGCCAGAGGCTTAAAGCAAGCTGGTGGCCAGAAAAAGCTACTAAACCTTGCACATTACAGTGGTTTCCAGCCTTTGGAATGCATGCCCCACATTCCATCCTCACATTTAGCATCTCTGTGTGCCAGGTGGAGAATACAAACTAATTATAATCCCTGGTGGGCCCGAAGAATTCTTAATTTTAGAATAAGGCTATACTTCCGAAAGGCACAGTTGCATTAGGGGTAGATGATTCTGACCGGGCTCGGTAGCTCAGCCTGTAATCCCAGCACTTTGGGAGGCCAAGGTGAGTGGATTGCCTGAGCTCGCAGTTTCGAGACCCACCTGGGCAACTTGGCGAGACCTCATCTCTACAATAAATCAAAAAATTAGCCGGGCGTGGTAGCGCACGCCTGTAGTTCCAGCTACTTGGAAGGCTGAGGTGGAAGGATTGCCGGAGCCTAGCAGGTCGAGCCTGCGGTGGCTGGGAGCGGCCACTGCACTCCAGTCTGGGCGACTGAGTGAAACTACAACTCAAATAAATAAATAAATACATAAATAAACAAACAAACAAACAAATAAAAGGAGTAGACGATTCTGTCTGCTAGGCCTCCAGGGAGACCAGAATGTGAAAGCTCAAGGCCTGGTGTTTAGAGCCGAGTGTCACCCGTCGCTTCCAGCCCATCAAGCTTCCTGCCCTTTGAGATTTAAACAACTAAAAATGGTGGGTTAGATAAGCCTAGGCAGAGCCAAATGGCTATGGCATCTTCTTCAGCTTCACCTGAGTTCTTTCTCTTGGGAGTCTATCACAGAAATATTATCAGAAGGGAATGGAACTGAACCTTTAAAGATTCCCGGAGAGTGTCCGTCAGACAGCAGTCTCCAGGGAGTGGCAAATAGTGATGGTGCCAGCTCTCGATCCTCTTGGCTAGAGTTTCAGGACTCAGCTTGAACTCGGCCTAGGGCACGGGCCAGGGCTTAGTGGGCAGCTTTGGCCAACACACGTGAATCCCATGAGTTCTTTCCTGACAAGATCTTGTGTTAAGCACCTGTGTGTTCAGTACTGTGCTGGGTGCTGTTACAGAAGATACTGAAATAGCAGTGACCCAGTCCCTCTTCTCAGAGGTTGGAGAGAATAGAATTGCCGGCACACAGGAAGCTGCCACCAACACTGGGTGTAAGACAGCCATTCTGTGTGGTGCCGCTGTGTGCAAATCTGTCCTTTTGTCAACCTGGTGCTTTTGCTTGAAAGGAGCTGTTCTCTTGCTGAGGGTTGCACTGTTGGTTTATTTTTTTCTTGGATGACTTGCCAGCACTGTTACAGGTTGGTGTGAAATTACTAGGACTCCCTTTGGTCGCTTAGGAGGGGCCCCAGGTGTGCTCGCTTGCTCTTTATGAATGGCTCCTTTCTTCCACTTCCTAAGAAGAACAGATTTACTTCACAGTGTCATCTGCTGATCTCCAATGTCTCCTGGGGCAAGTCACCAACAGCTGCTGCTTTTGAGGTATCAAGGTCTGTCCTCTGGACTCTCAGAGGACAGTTAGTTTTTTTGCCTTTTCAATGAGTCTGAGTTTCCATTTTTCTAGGAGAGCGTATCTCAAAGCGAGTGCTGAATCAGAATCTCTGGGAGTGTGTCTTGGAATCTGTTACTAAAGCTTGGTGGAAAATGTAGCAAATTATGGTCTGAAGCAGCTATGGATGGATTCATATATGGAGATTCCAGCTGAGTTAGGTAGTTAGGAAGGAAGCTCCACTAGGTCATGGGCAACTCAGGTTTCTTCCAATTCCCTGCTCTGCCATTCTTAGGGTGTGGCTGCTGTTCTCATGGTCCAAAATGGTTGCCATGGTTCCAGCTGTCACAGCACATTTCAGGCAGCAGGATAGAGAAAGAAAGAAGAATGCTGTCTCACCTCTCTTTTGAAGAGACTTCAAGAAAGACTTCTGCCTCTACCACTTTCTGTGACTGAGGGAAAGTTACTTAATATATCAGAGCCAGTTATCTCATTTGTGAAGCGAGTGTGGTAATTCTTAGCACAGGAGGGTGAGGATCAGGGAGCCTGCAGCCAGTGTTCTCTGAAGAGTGTGGTACCCTCTGCTGCAGCACACCGTGACGCCATCCCCTCTCCCTCTCTCCCCTGCTCCATCCCATGGTCTCTGCACTGTCCCCATCTTCCTCTTTCCTTTGCTGCAGCCCTGACCCCCCTCCTCTCCTCTCCTCTCCTCCTTGCCCCTCATTTTCTCCCTCTCTCTCCTCTTCAGCCTCTCTTTTTCCACCTCCTTCTATTGCCTCTGTCCCTCCAGACTCCTGACCACCCAGTGAACAGTAATTGATGGTAGATTGTCATTACGTGACAAGGACCAGAGCTTAAACATGGTGACTGACCTTGTGAGCTGAAGGTCACCGGTGAGTAATTTAAGAAAACCAAGTTTAATTAGTTTATTCATGAACAAATTAGGAATTACATTTGGCAGCTAGGCCAGAAATAGCAGTGGCTTAAAGCAGTAGTTTACTTTCTGTCATGTAAAAGCAATCTAGAGGGGGCAGTCTGGGGCCAGGCTGCCTACTCTGCCATCAGTAGTGCAGTGCTTCCTATTTTTTTTTTTTTTTTGAGTCAGAGTCTCACTCTGTCACCCAGGTGGGAGTGCAGTGGCATGCTCATGGCCATCGCAGCCTCGACCTCCTGGGTTCAGGTGATCCTTCTGCCTCAGCCTTCCAAGTAGCTGGAACTATAGACACGCGCCACCACACCCAGCTAATTTTTTTATTTATTGTAGAGATGAGGTCTTGCCATGTTGCCCAGGCTGGTCTCGAACCTGTGGGCTGAGGCAATCCTCTAGCCGCCACCTCCTAAAGTGTTGAGATTACAGGTGTGAGCCACTGTGCCCAGCTAGTGCAGCACCTCCAATTCCAAGGTTGCCCTGTGGTCTAAGATGACTGCAGGAGCTCCAGTCATCACGTCAGATTTCTAGGAAGAAATTGGGAAGACAGGAGGAAAGGCAGAGGGATGTGTGCTTCCTCTGAAGGAGCTTTCCTGCAAGTCCCACCCAGTAGCTTCAGCTTCCCCTCATCAGTCTCCCTTAGTGACAGGGAGGATGAGTAGTTTTTAGCTGGACCCATTGCCCCCTGAAATGGAGTTGAGAGTCTGTTGCTAAGAAAGAAGGGGAGACAGCAAGGTCTTCCCCCATTCGCTCAGCATTAACTTAGCACCTGCAGTATGCTAGTTATTAGGAATGGTCAAGGTGCCCCATTCCAGAGCGAAGACGTAGATAAGTAAACAAGTGCAGTCCCGAATGGGATGGTGGTGGAGAGGCAGTGAGTGAAGAGAGGCGTGATGAAGAAGAGTGCCTTGTCCACCCGCCCAGGGGGTGTCAGGGCCGCTGCTGCATCTTGTCATGTGGCGCTCTTTGTGGGTGTGCTACCCTGTGTCCTCTCTTCTGCTGTCTCTCTTGTCACGATCGGCATCATTGTTGGGGTTTGTTTTGGCCCCTCCGTCCCTACCTCAGCAGCACCCCTAGGACCTGAGGAAGCAGGAACAGTTGGTGGTGTAGTGGGAAGCTCTGGAGTGGGAGCCATGTGTAGGAAGAGCCAAGTCCCAGGCCCCTAAGGCAGTTCGAGGCCAGTGGCAGGAGAACATCCTGTTCCTGGACATGCCGTGGCACTGCCAGGAGACTTTGCTCCAGGAATGGGGTCATTATCAGGAGACGCGTTCCTCACTAGGCGCCTGGCATCACCTATGCTATGTTTGTTTATAAAATGAAAGCTTGAGAGCAGTAAAATCCTTCTCCAGATCCCATAACATGGGCATAAATATTTTTTCCACATTGTTTAATCAGGAGTCTTGATATGTTATAGTGTTAATCATATATTTTAAAATACAGCCTCTACTTACTATAAAATGTATTGGCCATTAAACATTGATATTCCTCCTTGGAACTGAAAAACAAATTCTAGGAACAATTTAGGTGATCTGCATTATCTTCCATTTTGATCCCAGGAGCACCTGTGGCTGTTCCCTTTGGGAAGTCAGAGAGGCAGTGGGAAGCCTGCTGCAAAGATGTGTTTTGAATCCCAGCCTAAGGATTTAGATTGTTTCAGAGAAGGCAGAAGGATTAAAAGGGTGTTAGTTTTGGCATGGTGCCCTACTTATGAGCTTGGACTGTGACCTGTGGCAAATTACCCTCCTGTCTTCAGTTTCCTCATCTGTCAAATTTTGATCCAGTGGTCCCTCCCTGACAGCATTGCTACTGGGATTGAGAGGCATGAGGGGCTGGATGCAGTGGCTCATGACTGTAATCCAAGCATTTTGGAAGACCAAGCCTGGAAGATTGCTTGAGCCCAGAAACTTGACACCAGCCCGGGCAACATAGCAAGACCTCGTTTCTACAGCGATTCAAAAAATCAGCCAGGCATGGTGGTGCACACCTGTGTTCCTAGCTACCTGAGAGGCTGAGGCAGGAGGATTACCTGAGCGCAGGAAGTCGAGGCTGCAGAGAGCCATTATGATGCCATTACACTCCAACCTGGGTGACAGTGAGACCCCTACTCAGAAAAAAAAATAGAGTCAGCAGGAAGGACCCAGTATGTGTTACCAGCGTTCGTACTCACTGGCTAGTGATTGCGTCCATGTGTTGGGGCTGGAGAGCGTACGGTCGCTAGCGAGAGTCGGGGAGGGGCTGGAGCAGAGCAAGAAGTGTCCAGGTCCAGGTCAGGGGAGGGATGAGCAGAGCCTGAGCCGGGACAGCAGTAGAGCCTGGGAGAGGGGAACACGGTGAGGGGGCAGTGAGGGAAGACCCGCTGACATTGGAGTTTCAGCCCGTGTGACCGGGGGTATGTCTCATGGACTGGTACAAGGAGCACTGGAGGTGGAGCAGGTCCAGGTGGCAGGTGAGGAAAGACTCATGTGGTGATCAGTTCAGCAAGTGCAGACTGAGCACGTGCTAGCTGCCAGGCATTCCGCCGGCACAAGAGTCGGGGGTGCTGTGGCCTGGCATGAAGATCATTGATTGCATTTTGAACACATCATGAGGCCCCCGGGAGGCCTCTGTGTGGCATTTAGACAGTCAGCAGCCAAGAGGCCCGGGACAGTGGCGCAGGATCTTAAGTCTCCAGTGCATGGATTGTGCAGTGAGCAGGGAAGCAGCCAAGGACAGAACGGGGTAGGGAGACAGTGGGGGCGGGAAGGGAGGGTCACCGTGTCAGGGGTGAGGGGGAGTAAGTGAAGGAAGAGCAGGCAGCAGAGCCCAGAGCCCCCAGAGGAGAGCCTGCACGAGGTGGTGGGCAGAGGTATTGCAGAATGAGATGGATGCAGGGCCAGGGCAGCAGCACAGGGCCTCTGGGCTGGGGCAAGGGGAGGACACCTCTGAGAGAGCTGTTTCAGATGGGAGGGAAAGGTGGCGTTTTGCAGGCAGTTGTTGTAATATTTTGTGTGTATTCAGTTCTTAGCAGTTCTCAAGGCCCTTCACATTCTTTGTAATGCCCTCTCACCAGCCTGTGTAGTGGGCGTTGGTCCCGCTGGACAGCTGAGAAGCTGAAGCAGATCCTGGCCAGCCCACTTGACCCACACTGGGCAGGGAAGGCTTTGCTCCTCAAGAGCAGAAAGGACCTGGCCAGGTGAGGAGCAGACTGGCTGGATGGGCATGGCCACGGCCAGGGCTGTGTGTGGGGAACAAGGGGCATTTGACCTGGGGGCACAGCGGGAGAAAAGACTGCAGATGGGCAGAACCTGGATCAAGATGGGCCTTGCACCATCAGGGGTTTGGAATTTTTTCTGACAGTAAGGAAGTTTTTAAAGAGTTCTAAGCAGGGAAATAGATGTGGTCAGGTTCGTGATCTAGAAAGATCAGTCTGGCTGCAGACTGGGGAGGGGCAAAGAGTGGAAGCAGGGCCCCTCTTAGGGACTGTTGCCATACTCTAGGTGAGAAACAAGGAAGGTGAATCAGGGAGGCACCTAGGACTTGGGTGAGCAGGACTCCATTCATTTGGTACTTGGGTTATTTGGATGTTGAGGGGTGTGGGGGATGAGGGGTTGTTAGCTATAACTTCAAGGAGTCAGACTTCAAGGTCAAGACCCCTGCCAATCACCGACAGAATCTTGACCTGGCAGCTGGACTTCTTTGGCTGACCCTGAAGGTTAGCTCCTCAAGGTCAAGAATGAGGCTTCAGAATGGGCTGCCCTGTAGATGTGAGAGACAGAGACAGGCGTGCCTTTGCAGAAGAGTTGCTGCTGTCCTCTTTCCACAGCCTGGGGTGGTTTCTGCCCCAGGAAGCCCTGCCTTGTGCTGTGTGGGGCTCTTGGGGAGACTTCCAGCACCCTGGCGATCCTTGGTCCTCTTGACCTCTCCCTGGGGCTGCTTCTCCTAACCTTGGGTTTGCACATTTGTCAGGAGCTGAGGAAACCAGGCCTCTCCTGGGCCTGGATCAGTTTGGGTCACACAACAGAATGGGCAGTGTTGGCCCACAGGGGGCCCTGGACCCTTTGCTCCCCTTTAGGCCCTAGGCCCCCAGGTTTGTCTGCTGAACAAAAGGTTGTGTGTATCAGTTGCTGCTCCTTACCAGGGCCCCAAGGGTGGCCCTGGGAGAGCTCACAGGCTGTTTTCATCTCTCTGCTTTCTTTGCCTCCAGGCCTGGCTTCTGGAGCCTGAGCCCAGGTTTCGACAGACTGCCCACAGTTTACCCTCAGGATAAACTCTAGGAGCTGGGGAGGACTGTGGAGGACAAGTTCAACCCCTCATTTTAGCTTATTATTGTGTTAGAATGTTTATTAACATAAAGAAGGCAGACACAGATCAGAAAGTTATATGACAAAAGGGACTTCAGTCGTCCCAGGGTAAAGGTGAAGGTGAAGGCTTCCTTCCACAGTTTTTCCTGCACACGCTCATGAGCATGTGTATTATCCTCTTCCTTTTCTGGCCCCTGTGGCAGTCGGGAGCATGCTCAGTTGTTTTGACACCTAGCATTTTTCACTTAAATATATCTTGGGATTCTTTCCACTTCAGCATGTATGGATCCACTGTGTCTTTTTTATTTATTTTTTATTTTTTGAGTCTGAGTCTCGCTCTGTCACCCAGGCTGGAGTGCAATGCCAGGATCACAGCCACTACAGCCTCAACCTGCAGGGCTCAGGCGATCCTTCCCCTTCAACCTTCCAAGTAGCTGGAACTACAGGCACGTGCCTCCACGCCTGGCTAATTTTTTGATTTATTGTAGAGACAAGGTCTCGCCAAGTTGCCCAGGCTGGTCTGGAACCCCTAGGTTCAGGCAATCCTCTCACCTTTGCCTTCCAAAGTGATAGGATTACAGGCGTGAGATACCACACCCAGCCCATTGTATCTTTTTTTAAGTCCTCTACGAAAGAAAAGAAAAAAAAAATTTTTTTTTTTTTTTGAGTCAGAGTCTCACTCTGTCGCCCAGACTGGGGTGCAGTGGCTGCTCCCAGCCACCGCAGCCTCGACCTGCTGGGCTCCGGCAATCGTTCTGCCTCAGCCTTCCAAGTAGCCGGAACTACAGGCGTGCGCTGCCACGCCCGGCTAATTTTTTGATTTATTGTAGAGATGA
>CAUYQG010097026.1:0-24884 GCA_963574415.1 Tarsius wallacei
TTGATGGTTTCTTTTGCTTTGCAGAAGCTCGTCAGTTTGATGAGGTCCCACTTGTTTATCTTATTTCTCATGGTATGGGCACTTAGGGTTTTGACCAGGAATTGGTTCCAAGTTCCAATTTCCATAAGAGTGTCTCCTGAATTTTCTGAGATTCCTATAGTTTGAGGTTTTACGTTTAGGTCTTTGATCCATTTAGAGTTAATTTTTGTGTATGGTGATAGGTAGGGGTCCTGTTTCAATTTTCTGTATGTGATCAGCCAGTCTTTCCAGCACCATTTACTGAATAGGTTCTCCTCTCCCCTGTTGGAGGCTTTTTCAAAGATGAGTTGGTTGAGAAATTGAGACTTTGCTTCCGGAATCTCTATCTTGTTCCGTTGGTCTATATGCCTGTACTTGTACCAATACCAGGCCGTTTTGATTATTATAGCCTATAAGTAAAGTTTGAAGTCTGGAAGCGTGATACCTCCTGCTTTGTTTCTTTTGCTAAGGATTGTTTTGGCTATTCGTGGTCATCTATGTTTCCATATGAATTTCTGTATTGTCATTTCCAGGTCTGAGAAGAATGATGTTGCTAATTTAATGGGTATTGCATTGAATCTGCACATTGCCTTTGGTAGGATGGACATCTTAACAATATTGATTCTTCCTACCCATGAGCATGGATTATTTTTCCATTTGTTTGTATCTTCTTGGATTTCTTTGAGCAGTGTTTTGTAGTTTTCATTGCAAAGGTCTTTCACTTCTCTGGTTAGGAAAATGCCGAGGTATTTCATTTTATTTTGTGGCTATTGTGAATGGGATTCTGCTTCTTATTTGGGTCTCTACCTGTTTGTTGTTGGTGTTTAAGAATGCAACTGTCTTTTGCACATTTATTTTGTACCCCGAGACTTTGCCAAAGTCCTTTATCAGTGCAAGCAGGTTTTTGACAGGTTCTTTTGGATTTTCGAGGTATGGGATCATATCGTCAGCAAAGATGGATAACTTGACTTCCTATTTTCCTATCTGAATACCCCTGATTCCCTTGTCTTGTATAATTGCCCTAGCTAGGACTTACAACACAATGTTGACCAACAGGGGTGAGAGTGGACAGCCTTGTCTTGTTCCAGTTTTCAGGGAAATGTTTCCAGTTTCTGTCCATTTAGCAATATGTTAGCTGTGGGTTTATCGTAGATGGCACTTACTATTTTGAGGTATGTTTCTTCTATACCTAGGTGTTTGAGGCTTTTTATCAAGAAGGGATACTGAATTTTATCAAAAGTTTTTTCTGCATCTAATGAGATAATCATGTGGTTCTTGTTTTTACATCTGTTGATGTATTCAATGACATTTATGGTCTTACGGATGTTGAACCAGCCCTTCGTCCTGGGGATGAAGCCTACTTGGTCATGGTGGATGATTTTTGAGTTGAATTTTTGTATCCGATTTGCTAGAATCTTGTTGAGGATTTTTGTATCTATGTTCATAAGGGATATTGCTCTGTAGTTCTCTTTTTTTGTTGGATCTTTACCCAGTTTGGGTATCAGTGTGATGTTAGCTTCGTAAAATGATTTGGGGAGAATTCCATCTTTCTCAATTACCTGGAATACTTTCAATAGGATTGGTACCGGCTCCTCCTTGTACATTTTGTAGAATTCTCTTGGAAAGCCATCTGGTCCAGGGCTTTTTTGGGTAGGTAGTTTTCTTATGGCAGAGTCAATTTCCTGGGTTGTTATTGTGTCTATTTAGTGTCTTCTTGTTTCAATCCGGGGAAGTTGTGTGATGTCAGACAGTCCTCCATTTCATTTAGGTTATCAAGTTTGTTTCCATCATATAGGTGTACATAGCAATCTCTAATAATCTTTTGTATTTCCTTGGGGTCAGAGGTGATTTGATCTTTTGTATTTCTGATTGTGTTTATTTGGGCTTTCTCTCTCTCTCTCTCTCTCTCTCTCTCTCTCGCTCTCGCTCTCTCTTTTTTTTTTTTTTGGTCATTCTGGCTAAGGGTCCATCAATCTTGTTAATTCCTTCAAAGAAGGAGCTTTTTGTTTTGTTGATGTTTTCTATGGTGTTTTTGTCTTCTATATCCCACATTTGGGCTCTTATTTCAGTGATTTGGATTCTTCTGCTAAAGTTAGGGTTTTGGTGGTCTTCTCTTTCTAGCTCCCTTAGGTGATGTGTTAGGCTCTCAGCTTGTGATCTTTCCATTTTCTTGATGTGTGCTTGTAGAGATATGAATTCCCCTCTTAAAGCTGTTTTCATGGCATCCCAGAGGTTTTGGTAAGATGTTTCTTCATTTTCACTTGTTTTCAGGAATCTTTTAATTTCTGCTTTGATTTCAGTGTTCAGCAACATGCTATTTAGTGTCCATGTCTTTGTGGGCTTTGGGGAAATTTTGGTGGTGTTGACACTTAGTTTTATTCCACTGTAGTCTGAGAAGGTGCATGGAAATATTTCAACTCTATGGAATTTATTTATGCTTGATTTATGGCCAAGGATGTGATCGATCTTGGAATATGTTCCATGTGGTGATGAGTAGAATGTATATTCTGTGTTTGTTGAGTGGAACAATCTGTAGGTATCTATTAAGTCAATTTGGTCAAGTGTCAAGTTTAGGTTCTGGATCTCCTTGTTGATTTTTTGCCTCAATGATCTACCCAGGGCTGTTAGTGGTGTATTCATGTCTCCTGCTATAATAGTGTTAGAGTCAATATCTTTTTTTAGTCTACTTAGTAATTGCTTTATAAATGCTGGGGATCCTGTGTTGGGTGCATATATGTTTAGAATGGATATTTATTGTTAATTGATTGACCCTTTTATCATTATGTAGTGTCCTTTTGTATCTTTTTAAATTTTTGATAGCTTAAACGTTGTTTTGTATGATATTAAGATCACGACTCCTGCCTTCTTTTGTGATCCATTTGTCTGGAAACTCATTTTTCATCCTTTAACTTTGAGTCAGTGTGCATCCCTTGTGTTGAGTTTCCTGGATGCAGCAAATCATTCGGTCATGGTTTCTTATCCCATCCGCCATTCTGTGTCTTTTTAGTGGTACATTTAGTCCATTCACATTCAGGCTGATTATTGATATGTGATTGTTTATCCCTATCATGAGGTTCTTATAAAGTTTTTTCTTTGTTTGCTTGTTTTCTTTTGGCTTTTGTTTGAACTTTTCAATATTATCTGCACCATAGCTTTATGCAGGCCTTGCCCAGTCTTCACTTTGCTGTTGTCATTTTAAAATCACATCCAATTTCACTTTCATCATTTTCACTTTTCATTTATTTGCTGTGCTTTCATGTTTGCTAGCCAGTTCCCTCTTTGATTTTCCAGTTTTGTAAAATGTTGTGAGGATTTATCACAGGAAGACAACGAGGTAACAAAACAACAGTACACGCTTTGTGGTCTGTGTATGAACTGAATAACAGATACACAGTGGCCAATCACCACCAGACTTCGACTGAAGTGACATGGTCTTGATGCACATTTGTTATTTACATAGTGATTTGCAAGCTGAAGAGCTAGAAGAAGAGTTTGTACTTTTTGCAACTGCTCACAGTTCATATACTATGGGAACTAAAATTTGAGTTGTGCTGTTGGGGAACTGGTGACAACTAAAATTGGTGCATATTGGGATCATACAAAGCGAGGTCTGTTTGTCTTGGCAATTGTCATCCTTCCAGTGGAATTTCTGTGTTCCTGCCCAATCATGTACAGTGAAGCCTGCAAGTTAATAAGCCTTAAAAAAACCTTCTATTTTAATTCTTTTTTTTTTTTTTTTGAGTCAGGGTCTCACTCTGTCACCAGAGTGCAGTGGCACAATCATGACTCACTGCTGCCTTGATTTCCTTGGCTCAGGTGATTCTTCTGCCTCAGCCTCCCAAGTAGCTGGGACTATGGGCACATGCCATTGCTCTAGGCTAATTTTTCAACTTTTTGTAGAGAAGAAGTCTTGCTTTGTTTCCTAGGCTAGTCTTGAACTCCTGGACTCAAGCAATCCTCTCTCCTCAACCTCCTAAAATGCTGAGATTACAAGCAAGGGCCACCGCGCCCAGCAAGAACTTTCATTTTAAAATAGAAATAGCAGAAGGTCACTAGGCATTTGAGGAAAACCTCTCATGTGGAAGAAAGAAACCACACACATACATACATGAACGCACACACATATAAACAAAAAGAGAAAAGATAAACTCTAAGATATCAGAGATAATGCATAGAGCAGAAAACTTAAAAACCCCAATAATTAATATCCCTAGAGAAATAAGAGTTCTTTCTTTTCTTTTTGAGTTCCTTAAAACAACCACCACTTTTATTTGCTTATGATTCTGTGTGTAATCTGACAGTAATCTGCAGGCTTTCTTGGGCCTGAGTGGTCCAAGGCAGTGTCATTCACATTCTGGCAGTTGGTGATGCCTGGTACCTATGCCTTTTTCTCCATTTACTCACTTATCCTCAAGAAGGTTAGCTTGGGCTTCCATTCATGGAATTCCCAAGGTTTCAAGATGGCAAGAGTGGAAGCTACACGTCTTCTTGAAGTAACATCACTTCTTCTGCAATCCTCTCATGAAAGCTAGCCACAAGACCAGCCTAGACTCAAATGGTGAAAAAAATGGACTCTACAATTTGATGGGAAGTGTAGTAAAGTCACATTGCAAAGGGGAATCCATATCACAATGAGATGAATTGTAATGGCCATCTTTGCAAACAATTTACCATCATCTTCCTTCTTGCTACAATTATTTACATCCATTCCAGATGCAAAATGTATTTACTGCCTCTCCGAAAAGTCTTGTCCCATTATGATTTCAGATGTGGAGTCCAGAATCTTGTCATCTAATGAAGTCCAGAGTCGTTGAACCTTTAATGTGACTTCTTTTAAAGACTTATGAATTAAAATGAAAATTTACTTATCCTCTCCACACCTCAATATGTGGTGAGAAGGGCAGGATAATTTCAGTAGGCATTCTGAAATCAAGCTTGGGACATGTTGTCAGGATTCCCTTTTCTGGGGACAGGGAGTGTAATTAGGGCCTAGTTCTGCTTTCTGGGAGTAGTTCCCTAGTTCAGTGTTCTCCACAGCTCCTGATGCCACACTCTGAGATATTTTTTCCTTTCTATAAGAAATAATCCATGTTTACAACTTAAGATCTTTCTTAGTCTGCTTCCTGCCCATAGAAATGGTCCATAGAAAAGGTCCAGAAGACTTTTTTTATTTTGGAAAGTCTGAGTCTCTTTTAGTTCAAGCGAGTAGTGCTTTTGTCAACACAACTCTCTGAAAACTTTTAAAGTTTTCTTTGAATCTTACTGGAGCTCATTTATAATTCCAAAGACACATTTATAATGATAATAATTATTATTTTTTTGAGTTGGAGTCTCACTCTGTCGCCCAGACTGGAGTGCAGTGGTACGCTCCTGGCTACCGCAGCCTCAACCTGGTGGGTTCCAGTGATCCTTTTGCCTCAGCCGTCCAAGTAGCCAGAACTACAGGTGTGCGCTACCACGCCTGGCTAATTTTTGATTTATTGTAGAGACGAGGTCTCGCCAAGTTGCCCGGGCGGGTCTCAAACCCGCAGGCTCAGGCAATCCACTCGCCTCGGCCTCCCAAAATGCTGGGATTACAGGTTGAGCCACCGAGCCCGGCCTATAATTATTTTTTATAAAACCTCACTTGACTGCATTTGTTAGACAGCTGTGAGACCATGACCCTGCTATGGACTGAAGTATGTCTCCCCCAAATTCATATGTTAAAACCCTAGCCACCAATGTAACTGTATTTGGAGATAAAGCCTGTAAAAAAGCAACTAAGGGTAAATGAGGTCATAAGGATGGGGCCTTGATCTGACGGGATTAGTGTCCTTACCACAAGAGACACCAGAGAGCTCACACATACTCTCTCCCTCCACTATGTGAGCACACAGCTTGTACATCTGCAAGCCAAGGAGAGAGCCCAGAGACTGAATTGGCCACAACCTTGATCTTAGACTTTCCAGCCTCCAGAGCTGTGAAAAATAAATTTCTGTTCTTTAAGTCATCCAGCCTGTAGTTATTTTGGGGGGAAGAGTAAAAGTAATAATTTAATACATTAATATAATTTGTGATGATCAAATCAGTGTAGTTGGAATAGCCATCACTTTAAGTATTTGTCTTTTTTTGCTAGAACCATTCAAATTCTTCTCTTCTATTTTAAAGTGTATAAACTATTGTAATCCTAGAGATCTAACACTAGGTCTTATTTCTTCTATCAAACTGTAAATCTGCACCCACTAATTCACTTCTTTTCATCTCCCCTTTACCCTTAAGAGAGATAAGATATTTTATCAAAGAAACAGATTCTTAAAAAGAAAAATAAATATAGAACAAGAAAGAGCTATTAGAAATTTTAGAAAGTATAACTGGATTTTAAAAAATCATTGGGAAAGTTGTAAGTTAAAGACTTTTGCCCAGAAAGTAAAGCAACACGGTAGTCAAAAGAACATTTTCAAAATTCTACAGGAAAATTATTTTTAAATGAGAATTTTATATCTAGCAAAGCTATTAACCAATATTTAGGGTAGAATGAACAAATTTTCAGACATGTGAGGCCTAAGAAAACTTACCTCCCATGTACCCTTTCTTAGGAATGACTAGAGGAAGTGCTCTAAGACACGGGAACATTTGGAACCCAGGAAATGGAGATCATCATAAGAGAATGAAAGGAAGCACTAAGATGATAGCAGTGCAGCAGGCCTACAGTGCAAGCAGTCCAGAGTAGAGCGAGAGGATAAAAACCTGAAGGATAGATATCTCTATTTTAAAAAGTGAAATGGACAGAATTCTAGATGTTTTTGATCATTTGGAAAAAAACAGTGTTTTGGGGAGAAGGGAATTTAAGGAACACTGATGATAGACAAATAGAGAATCAACACATTTTTTTAAAAGGACAAACTCACTCTGGGGAGAAAAAGGGATGCAGAAGAAAAAAATATAGTATTTTACTTGGCTCAGCAGTGAAAGATATTGACACAGTCAAAATAATGTAAATAATGATTATCAAGTTAAACAATAATTATGATATACATTTATTGGAAGGATAGAGGATGGGGAAGCCCATGTATATGGGTGTTGGTATGAAGGGATATGTTTTATAGAACAAAATCCTATTCCCTTTTAAAATTATGGTTGATGTGATGATATTTTTTCTTCTCTACACAATACTTTTTTCTCTATTGGATCTTTTAGCTTTTAAACCCTTTTAAAACTCTCTCATTAACCAAATAGAATGAAAATGTAAAGAAAATCATCCAGCCAAACAAATTTCAAAAATCCTTCAAACACACACAGTCCTTCAACTAACTACCCTATATCTCTTTCCAACTCCTCATGTCAGCCCAGTGCCTTGACAGAATGGTTATATTCACTCCCTGCATTTACTCTCCAAAAAAGCTACTTTCTCTGCGAAATAAGTTTGGCAAGTATGTAGAGTACAAGTTTAATAGGTAAATCAATTGTATTCCTATCAGATGTTCGTTCTCTGCAAATTGATCTACATATTCGATGCAATCTCAGTTAAAATCTTACTATATTTTTGAAAAAAAATCACAAGAGCCTAAAATTTTCATTAAAATTATAAGGATCTACAATATAGAAAAATGATTCCAAAAAAGAGCAAAATTCGAGTATTTACACTACCTGACTTCAAACTATACTATTAAACTCTACTAATCTAGGCAGTGTGGTGTTGATGTAAGAACAGATGTATAGATCTGTGGAACAGAATAGCATATACATATAATTAACATATAATATATATATTACTAAATTAAACATATAACTAATAGGTATATATGCACACATATATTCAACTTATTTTTGACAAAGATACTACAAAAATTCAATAGAGAAAGTATACTTTTTAAAATCAATAGTGCTGGAACAACTGGATATCCTAATGCAAAAACGAAACCTCTACCATCACCTCACATTATACACAAAAATTAAGTTAAAATAGATCATAGATCTAAACATAAAACCTAAAATTAGAAAACTTCTAAAAGCAAAATAATTGGAGAAAATCTTCATGATCTTGCAGTGGGCAAAAGCTTCTTATAACACAAAAGCATGGACTTTATCAAAACTTTAGGATTTTGCTTTTTCTCACTGTTAAGAAAATAAAAAGGCAAACCTTTTTATTTTCTTAGTTTGAACTAAGACCAGGAAAAAATATTCATAATACATAAATCAGATAAAGAATTTGTATCCAGTATATATAAAACATATACAACTCAATGATAAGAAGATAATCCAATTTTTAAAATGGGCAAAGGATTTGAACAGACACTTCACAAAAGAAGATATGAGAAAGACAAATAAACAAATTAAAATATATTTAATAGTATTATTCATTAAGGAGTTGCAAATTTAAACCACTACTCATCCAGAAGAATGGCTTGAATATAAAATCTTGACAATATTAAATATTCATGAGGATGTGGAGAAGCTGGCACTCTTACACAATGGCAGTGTGAATGTAAAATAGTACAAGTAATTTGAAAAACAGTTTGGAAATTTCTCAAAACAATAAACTTACACATACTATGTGACCTAGTTATTTCTCTACTATGTATTTACCCAAGAGAAAGGTAAGCATATATCTATACAAAGACTCATACGCAAATGTTCATAGCAGCATTATTTGTAATAGCCAAAACCTGGAAAAGATCCAGATGTCCATCATCTGATGAATAGAAAAACAAATAATGGTAAATCCATACAACAGAATCAATTAAATAAACAAATTATAGATACATTCATCAGCGTGGATGATTCTCAAAATCATGGTCTGTGAAAATATCAAGGCAAAAAAATAAGTTCAAACTAACATGGTGACAGAATGAAGACCAGTAGAAGCCCAAGGATGAGGGGATAGGAGGAATGGATTACCAAGGAACATGAGGAAACTTGGGGGAGAATGATGGAAATATTTGCTATCTTAATTGTGGTGATGGTTTCACAGGTGTATACATATGTCAAAACTGAGAAATATGTGCAGTTTAGTATATTTCAATTGCACCTCAAGAAAGTTTTAAAATATTTAAAAAGAAACCAATTACTAATACATTACAACATGTATTACTCTCAAAATTATTATGCCAAGTGAAAGATGACAGATACAAAATAGTATCTATTTATGATTTCACGTATATGAAGTTCTAGAAAAGACAAATCTAAACTATAGTGATTGCCTAGGGCTGGGCACGAGCAGTGGAGATGAACTGGGAAGGAACACAAAATATCTTAATTGTGGTGACTTTTCCAACATGTATACATTCGTCAAACTCACCAACTGCTCACTCAAAGTGGGTGAATTTTATTATATGTAAATAATAACTCCATAAAGTGGATAAAAATAAAAATTATCATTATTTTCAGATGATATACCTGGTTATTTAGAGAATTCAAAAGAATCTATATATAAATTATGAAAATTAATAAGTGAATTTAGCAAGGTCGTTGTTAATGAGGTCAATATACAAAATTCAGTTGTATTTCTATATGCCAGAATAATTTGAAAATGAAAATTTAAAAACTATATTGTCAGAAGACATACAAGCATCCAACACATACATGAAGAACTCCTCAGCCTCACTAATCATCAAAGAAATGCAAATTAAAACCACACTGAGATACCACTTAACTCCAGTCAGGATGGCTATCATCAATAGCTCAAAAAATAACAGATGCTGGAGAGGATGTGGCAAAAAGGGAACACTTCTACACTGTTGGTGGGAATGTAAACTAGTACAACCACTGTGGAAAACAGTGTGGCAATTTCTAAAAAATCTGAAAATCTACCCCCCATATGACCCAGCAATCCCCCTTCTGGGAATATACTCGGAGGAACTCAAATTACTCTATAATAAAGATACCTGCACACTCATGTTTATTGCGGCATTATTCACAATAGCAGAAACATGGAACCAACCGTACTGCCCATCGAAAGAGGACTAGATAAAGAAAATGTGGTACATTTACATGATGGAATATTATGCAGCCATAAAGAAAAACACAATTATGAAGTTTCAGCAACCGGGATGGAATTAGGGTCTATAATACTCAGTGATTTATCACAGACACAAAAGTCTGAGTACCACATGTACTCACTCATAAGTGGACCCTGAACATTTATCATAATACTATAAGAAAGGGACTGATAGTAGTGGGACACTACCGGGGGGCACATAACATCAATAGAGGTACCCACATTTTACCTGTATGATGACCACATATGACCTAACCCTCATTTGTACCCCACATTTTAAAAATAAAATAAAATAAAAATAATAAAGTTCACTGTGACATGTTTCAAAGGAAAAATAACTATATTGTTTCTCTGGATTATCATTACTCTGGAACAGAAAGACGACATTAATAGAAAAGTAAAATCTAAATAAGTCTGGAGTGTAAGGAGTATGTGGGAATGCTCTGTACTTCTTTGCAACTTTTCTGTAAATCTAAACTTAGTCCAAAAAAATAGCTTATTTTTTTGAAAAAATAAGACAATTTGAAAAACTCAGTAATAAACTCATTCTAAAATTTATATGGCTATGCAAAGGACAAAGAATAGCTAAGGCAGTTTTGAAGAAGGCCAAAACAAGACATAATGCCTGAAATCAGTTTTAAGTTTAAAGTCTTGCAACTCAATAATAACATCAAACAGACTTAGTGTGGTGGCTCACACCTGTAATCCCAATGTTTTGGGAGGCTGAGAAGGAAGGATTGCTTGAGGCTAAAAGTTCAAGACCTGCCTGGACAACATAATGAGATCCTGTCCCTACAAAACAGTAGAAAAAAAAAATAACTGGGCATAGTGGCAAGTGTCTATAGTCCCTGCTACTTGGGAGGCTGAGGCAGGAGGATCACATGAGCCCAAGACTTTGAGGTTGCAGTGAGCCAAAATCATGCCACTGCCCTCCAGCCTGGGTGACAGAGTGAGACCTTGACTCTGAAAAAAATTTACAAAACAAACAAAACAAATTGCCTTGTATTTCTATTTAGTAAGACAATTATTTTAAAACCTTAAAACACAAGTGGGGGTGGTGGGTACAATTAAAAGGCCAGACGAAAACTATTTGTACCCTCAAAGCTATTTAAATAAAAAAATTTTTTAAAAAACTTGAGACAGCAATTTGACAGTATATTTCCAGCGGGATATACCCTAAGGAGAAAAATAATTACAAAAAAACCCCAACAACATCATCCTTTTTCATTCAGTATATCGGTACAAATAATCATCTCCATTTGCCCTCTGTATCCAATGTACCCTTTTCAACTTATATATTTTTAGGTCATCTTACAAAAAATATAAAAACATAAGAATAAAGGCATAGTGAAAAGCAACCTTATAAAAACATTTAGGAAGAATTTAAATAAAACAAATAATTTTGTATCAAGTAAATTTTGGCACAAAAATATCATAAACAAATATAGAATGTGGTCACATGACCTTTCAGCAAAAAGGGATTGTACAGGTTCATGCAACAAATTATTGCATAAAAAAGTTCTTACTAAATGACTACCATTCTTTTTTGTGTCTTTTTGTTTTGTTTTTTGTCATTCTTTTTTGTCTTTTAGATATATTGTTCACACATCAGTTCTTGAGTTTGAGAAAATTCATCAAGATATCTTCTTCTGAAGACTCATAGTCTGAGATTTCACTTATACAATTAGTTTCACTATTATAGAGTCTGGAGTGCTGTTATCTTTCCCTTTGTATTCCCCTTCTGCTTCATCTAATAATCATAAAACACTTTCTTTTGTCAATTTTTTTTCTATTTGCCATTATAGGAAGAATCTAAAAAAAAATCTGTATTCACAAATGGGTTTATTAAAAGCTAAAAATGAACTAAAAGCAAGAGCATTAACATCTAATACATAGCAATAAAGCTAGGAAAAATGTGCAAGGCCTCTAAACAGAAAGTTCTAAAACATTTGTGAGAGGTAGTAAATGACACCTAAAGAAATGTGTAGATTGTAAATCTCAATATTGTAAAGATGTCAATTCCTGCTAATTTGCATATAGATTCAAGACAATCCCAATCAAATCCCAGCAGGTTTTTTTCAGTTGTGGGAATTGACAAGCCAATTCTAAATTTATGGCGGCGGAGCAAGAAAGCTGGAGTTTATTTATAAAAAGTGGTGTATTTAGGCCGTGCTCGGTGGCTCAGTTTATAATTCCAGGACTTTGGGAGGCCGAGATGAGTGGATTGCCTGAGCCTGCGGGATTGAGACCAGCTGGGGCAACTTGGCGAGACCTCGTCTCTACAATAAATCAAAAATTAGCCAGGCATGGTAGCGAGGCCTGTAATTCCAGCTACTTGGAGGGCTGAGGCGGAAGGATCGCTGGAGCCTAGCAGGTCGACACTGGGTGGCCGTGAGCGTGCCACTGCACTCCAGCCTGGGCGACGCAGTGAAACTCCAACTCAAAAAAAAATTGTGTATTTATTCTTCCATGTACTCTCTGTTTGATGCAGTACACCTATTGAGACCCTTTTCCACTGCTCAGAACAGTTTTTGAACTTGTCAATTTTGATGGCTTTTAGTGCTTCTGCATTTTTTATACTTTGCATATTACTGTGATTTTATTTACTTTATTTTATTTTTTTGAAGTGAGAAAGCATAATTTATTGAGAGGACAGAAAAGCTCCCACAGCAGGAGGGGACCCGAAAGGGTTGCCCTGCCTTTTTTTGTTTTGTTTTGTTTTGTTTCACCTCTTCCACATCGAAGGACTTTTTTCATGTGGGGAAACAAACAAACAAAAAAAGAAGTCACTTGGGGCGAGATCTGGTGAATAGAAAGGGTAGGACACAGGGGTCGTGCCATTAATCACCTATTATAAAATGGACAAACACGTTGAAAAAAATCTCCAAAAAGAAAAAAAATCACTGAAGTCGAACACCTCTTACAACAACGCTAGCTGGTACACTGATGCTAATGGGTTCCTGGAACACTAGCTAGTGGGTACTACAGGGGGCTGGCCCTCCAGAAAAGAATTCCAGTTTTTTTGAGGCCTCCCCTCGTATATGGAAATGCAAAGGGCCAAGAGTAGCTAAGGCAATTTTGAAGGACAAAACAAGACATAATACAGAAACCAAGCTTTTTCTGGTTACAATTATTAAGATAACATGGTACTGACACAAGGATAGACAAGTAGACCAATGCAACAGAATACAGAATCTAAAAACAAATTCACACATACATTAGGTTAAATATGACATTACAGTTCAGTGGAGGAAAGGACAGACTTTTTAATAGATGGTTCATTTCAATAGATAATTACTTGGTTATCCATTCAGGGGAAAATGTATGTTGACCTTTTCTTCATATCATAGACAGAAAGGAATTCCAGATAGTTTGCAGATAAAAATGTGAAAGACCAGGCGGGCTCGGTGGCTCAGCCTGTAATCCCGCGCCTTGGGAGGCCGAGGTGAGTGGATTGCCTGAGCCCGCGGGTTCGAGACCCGCCTGGGCAACTTGGCGAGACCTCATCTCTACCATAAATCAAAAAATCAGCCGGGCGTGGTAGCGCGCCCCTGTAGTTCTGGCTACTTGGAAGGCTGAGGCGGAAGGATCGCCGGAGCCCAGCAGGTCGAGGCTGCGGTGGCCGGAAGCGGCCACTGCACTCCAGTCTGGGCAACGGAGCGAGACTCCAACTCAAAAAAAAAAAAAAGACAGGTAAACAAAGTGATGGATATGTTAATTAGCCTGACCTAATCATTCCACATTGTATACCTATATTAAAACATCACATTGTACTTCATAAATGTATACAACTGTAACTTATCAATTAAAAACATTAATTAAAAAATTAGGACATGGAGAAAATCATAAATAGTAGACAAAAAACAGAATAATCTGTAGTTAATTATTCCATGTCTGTATTAAAATGAGTATGAATTTACATATTCTCACACACACAATAGAAGAAATTAAGATGACAATAATCCACGTCCATAAAGAAGTAGGAAAGAATAGACTAAAAGGGAGCTTCAAAGCAAATTACAATAGAAAGGGGTCAGGTAGTGTCAAATAGAAAAATATCAGAGATTTTTTGAAAGCCAACTGTTGCCAGACATGTAGAGTCAAATTAAGCAAAAGATTTTAAGTGGAAATAAAAATATTCCAGGCAATCCATCTCTGGTCTCTGCACACATTGACCAGTTGGAGAAAAGCCTGGCAACGACAGAAGTATGTCGCGAAGTATGCCCCGAGGTAAGCTCAGCCACCCTAGCCTATCACCAGCCATCATGGTTCCTTTTGATGATAACTTAACCACCATCGAGCAACTCTGCCCATACCTGCCAGAGGCCACACAGGGCCCCTAGAATCCTACCGCACTTCTGAAGGAACACGCTGCCAGGGCCTAGCACAGGGACAACTCTTTTTGATATAAATGAACAAATTACCTCCCCAAGGCTATCTCTTCACCTGAACACCTTTAAGGTGCTCACGACGAGTTTGACCTGAGCAAGTCACTGGATATGTAGCCGCTGTGTTCTCAGCAACTTCCCCCATAAATCCAGATTTGGAAGTTAAGGTCACAGCCACCACACCTGATGCCCCTGCAGCAAGTCAGGGTCTCCAGGTGCTCTGTTTAGGGGCGTCTTGCACAACAGGAGCGGCTCTTGGTGCTCTCGCGCACACAGGGGCTTCAGAAGGAAGTCTCAATAAGCACAGGCTGCCCTTGACTATTTCTAAAAATACTGAACTTTTATGGTTGCTAATTTCAAGCTCACTGAAACAGTCGTGCTTAGACTAAATACTACTGAAACAAAGGAAGTCTGTTTCATATTCAAACTGAGGAACAAAGGAAGAATTTGAGGAAAAAAGAAATGAAAATATTAACTGGCTATGAATTTAAACTAACCCTAATAATTTTTTTCAAGAAAATAACTACATTTTCACTTAAGTTCAGAATGACCTAAGCTAAATACCGTGCTAAAACAGGCATAGGATTAGAATATTTTTAATGGGAATCAGAACACGATTTTGCTGTGGTTGAAAATTCCCTGTGATTAGAGAGGTTGGAAGCTATGAATATGACCATTCTAATATACTTGGAAAGTCCATTGAAGAGAAACGTTAAATGAAAGCATTTCAATTCATGCTGGAATAAGTTTTTTAAACAATTTTTGCTCTTCCAAAAAATACTCAAAAACCTCTCTATGCATTTTGAGTCCTTTTACTCTTTCTAGGGAAGGCTCCTGAAAGATTTTTAAGCAAGTATTCTTAAAATTCCAGTGACTTTCATTTGATAGAAACATGCCAAATCAACAACTGCAAGTTTTATCTTTAGAATTGATGAACTATACTCAGGTTATCTTTGCCAAAATTATCTTCATTGGTATCTTCTACTGTGAGTACCAACAGATTATTCCAAAAGTCACCTCCCTCTCCACATTTAAGATGCTCAAACACAGTATTATCTAAACATTAGCAAGAATTCCTTCATCCTGAGAGAGAATGAGACTTCTAAGCTGGGGGCTAGAGGTGGTAAGAAAAAGGAAATCTTGGTAAAATTCCCCAGTACCTTTCCAGCTCCTGCAATTGCAAGGCAGGGGCATCATCATCTTCAGGAAAGCCACACCTAAGTCAACTCAAATCAGCACTGGCTGGATGGCTCCGCATTCTTCATGATGTAAAAATAACGGCTTTTCAAAGCAGCCTTTAAACAGTTGTTTTGTCTGACAGCATTAGTTTCCTTAAGACAAGGGAGGAACACACACACCTTCCGAGTCACACATAGCTTCTGATTGAACCATGCAGCTGTGGCGAGAATTAACGGAGCTGATACATGTGAGGTGCTAATGACAGTTTCTGTAATACAGCATGCCCTCAGTAAATATCAGTTATTGCGAGTTTACCACGTTCCACTTTGACCTGCTCTACGTGCCTTGGGAAGTGGAGAGAGTAAGTGAGAGATAAAACGGGAAGACTCCTCTCCCTTCAAGCACACACAACACAGCCCACACAAGTTCATCTCTTACTGGGGGCAGGAGCCTAGACCCAGCCATTCGGGTTCCTTTTATAAACCAACTCCTATTGGTGCCAAGCATGAAAGGATGACCAGGATTTTCTCAGAATCCCAAAAGCCAATCTGGCGAGCCAATTATTTACTAATCCTTAGCAGATATGAAGGGTTACTGTGGGTTAAACTAGAGATTCAGAAGGGGAAATCCCACTCAAAACAGAATGAAAAGCAGATCAGCTAGAAATTGGAGGCACGTGACAGAAGACTAATGGGATCAGACTGACCCAGCAGGCCAACTTAAAGACAACAGGGAAGACATGGCACGGCCACACAGTCAGTGGCAACCAGGAGGACCGGTAGGCTTGGAGAAGCACCCCACCTCATTATCACCAACAACGAGGGGAGCGCCACACTCCTTCTGACTTGGTGTGAAAGTTTACTTGGCAGAGTCCTAGACGATTCTGCTAAGGTCCCTTCCTGCTCTGACTGTGTGACTCTAGCAAATGTGGGAATTCAGCCAGCAGTGATGTCTAAATCAGGAGTGTTGGATTTGACTGTTTCAGGGACACTTATTTATTTTTTAAGGTGGCGTCTCACTCTGTCACCCAGGCTGGACAGTGGCATGACCACGATGATCATGGCTCATAGCAGCCTGGACCTCCTGGGCGAAGGCGATCCTTCTACCTCATCTTTCCAAGTAGCTGGAACTACAGGCATGCACCACCACGCTCAGCTAATTTTAGAGATGAGCTCTCACCATGTTGCCCAGGCAGGTCTCGAACCCATGGACTCAGGCAATCCTCTCACCTCGGCCTCTCAAAGTGCAGGGATTACAGGCTTGAGCCACCACACCTGGTGAAACCATAGATCCTTCAAGTGAATTTCGCAAACCTGAGCCTTATAACCTGCCCAATCAGATGGCTGGGCTTGCAAGACCATGTATATGAGTCAAGGGCTGGAGCTGCGAGACAGGGCCCAGATGAGCTACATTTTAGAACTAGGGAGGGTATAGTTAAGGTGTCACGGGACGAGTGAGGTTTTATCATACATCAGCTCTTCTGTTTATTCCTAATTCCAACTATTTTATTTTTATTTTGTTGCCTAGGCTGGAGTGCAGTGGCACGCTGCTCACGTTCACCACAGCCTGGACCTGCTGGGCTCAGGTGATCCTTTTGCCTCAGCCTTCCCACCATGTCTGACAACTTTTTTGATTTATTGTAGAGATGAGGTCTTGCCAAGTTGCCCAGGGTGGTCTCAAACCTGTGGGCTCAGGCAGTCCTCTCATCTTGGCCTCCTAAAGTGCTGGGATTGTAGGCATGAGCCACTGCGCCCGGCCCCAACTTTCTCATTTTAAATAGTATATGTTGATTATTTCAAAAGGTGTTCAATTTTCTAGTCCCCTGACTTCACAATTTTTTTTTTTTTGAGTCAGAGTCTCACTCTGTTTCCCAGGCTGGAGTGCAGTGGCACGCTCACAACCACCCCAGCATCGACCTGCTGGGCTCCAGTGATCCTTCCGCCTCAGCCTTCCAAGTAGCCAGAACTACAAGCCCACGCTACCATGCCTGGCTAATTTTTGATTTATTGTAGAGACGAGGGCTCGCCAAATTGCCTGGGCGATCTTGAACCTGCGGGCTCAGACAATCCACTCGCCTTGGCCTCCCAAAGTGCTGGGATTACAGGCCGAGCCACCAAGCCTGGCCTGACTTCACAATTCTTAAACTCCTGCACAGTGCATTGTTGTACATTGTCTTCAACCACAATTAAACCTCAAAGGTCTTGTTTACTCATCTTTTGGATGAAACAATGGCTTCAAATCTCCCACATTTTTTGAAAAAAGCAACTTCAGTCCACCTAAAAGGGACCATCTCAAAAAACACTGCAAAGAAAAGGTTAGCCATCACGTCCACATTGTACATACCATCTGAAAGTATGCAGAAAATGCTTGCTAAATAGTGAAAAAATGATATGGGATTTTCTCCAGCTATTACAAATCACAGACTACACCGAGGTACTCAAAGTAGCAAGCACCACACACAGCATTCTATTTAGTTTCTGCAAGCTGATACCATAAATGTAAACCAATTTCAGATTTTCATAACTGAGTCACAGTAATATTCCATTTATGACTGCACACACATTTGATGTTGGAATGTCAGAATTCTATACATAGCTGAGAATATTTCACTAGAGAAAAAAATACTCTTTCACATCTTACATATGTTTAGCAAAATTTTCCTGTGCATATTCAAGGAAACAATCTATCACATATAATCAAGAATTAAAATCAAACACAAACTGAAATAACAAAATATGAATATCCTACCTGAACATCCTTGTATTTGTCTCGTAAATCCAAGAGCCGATGATAAGCTTTAATGGCTTCTGAAAATTCCCCAATGTCAGTGCTGGTGAGGATGTAGTTTTCCCAAATTTGCCAGTGTTCATAGTTACACTTGAGAGCTTCTTGTAAAGTTCTAAAAGCTTTTACTCTATTGAAGGTCAAATTTTAAAAAGAGCAATAATAAACTCTTGTTATTAGAATAAACCATGCTAAATGTATAAAATGCGCATGCAAATTGTCAGTCCTTAATCATTCATGTTAATAAATACAACCCTAAAACACCTCAAATTTTCCTATAAAGTTCAATAACAGACCCTGTGGTATATAGAAAAAAACATAACAGAAATACTCCTTCCCTAGCATATTTACTGGTAACAAGGACTTTATTTTAAAACGAGGTATCAATCCCAAAATCACTCCAGGAGAAAGCTCACTCAAATTCCAGACATGGCATCAGAGTAGCTAAACAAGTGCAATTGCGTAACTTCTCATGAATCTGCAAACCACAATTCTACAACTTGTGAAAAAAAATCTACATTAGGAAGGACAGTCAATAAAATTAACCAGCAAGACATACATTTACTAAATTTATAAAATTAATTTTAAGGAACAATCTATCAAGTCTTTAAATAAACATATTTGCTTAGAAAGAAGATACGAAGAAATCATTTACATTTTTTAAAAAGCAGGAAATTATAACAATAACAGTGAGAAATGAAATAAGAACAAGCAGATGTGAATAAAAACCAACTGAAACTTAAGTATTTGAAAGATACATTAAAACAACAAAAAAACCTCAACAGTTGAGCAAAAACTAGACTGCAAACAAAGAGAAACTGGTAAGCTGGAAGATAAGAGTGAGGAATCTATACAGAATTCAGATTAAAAAACAAAAGAGCTATAAAGAGACACAGGAAAGAATGAGAGGTAAGGCTTAAACATCCATCTGATAGACATTCCAGAGTAAGCAAATGTAAAACACAGCAGGATGCTGCATTAAAAGATAATAGCTGAGCACTTTCCAGAATAGAACAAAGATCTAAATTCTGTGATCAAAAGTGTTTCCCATACTAAGCATTGTAAGTAAAGGTAAATCAACGTCCAGAGTATAGTGTGAAATTTAGGAAAGATATTCCCACAACCTACAAGGAATGAATATTAGAGAATGATAGATATTTCATCAGCAACAAGATGACAGAAGACAATAAAACTCACTGTTAAAGTGCTGAGTGAAAATAACTGTCAGTCTAAAATTTTATAACCAGCTAAACTTGGCACTCAAGAATAAATGCAAAATAAAACATTTTAAGATATACAAAAGCTAAACAGATTTACATAGTATTGATCCTAACTAAAAGATCTGCCAAAAGGAATCTTTCTTGCAAAAATAAAAGGGAATTCAAGTCTTCAAATTCTACCATAAATTGTGTCTATGGGATTTTTTTTCTTTTTTTCTTTCTCTACATCCCCCACCACCACCTCCCAGGTTTAACAGCAATGCCTTCAACAGTGGCAGACTGAGACTCCCCACTTCTCCCATCCACAGGGGTGAACCCATCAAGCAGCAATCCTCACCATGAGGATTATCCTTTTTCCTACATGTCCTCCCATTCTCGAATCATAATTTCCTGGCCTCAAAATCATTCAATAATTTTTTTCTTTTCTGGTAAATACAGCTTCCTTATAAGGTGCTTGATTTCAGGATTCACTTATCAAATCCACTAAAGTAGAGATATTGCATTATGAACTTTATATCCCAAGACTGGAAGTTTTCCCAAGGGACTGGTAGGAACATGATACCTAGATGATACCTGGGGGAATGGAAAGAAACAGCAAAAAGAGCGCTTCAGTGAAGAACCTTATAAGAACAAAGGGATAAAGATAGTTTAACAGGTGGCCCCTCTCAGGCGTGGACAGCATTCCTTTGAGAGGAAGTGTTAATCATTTACCTCTGAAGAAACAATCTCATTAGCCATCTCTGGTGCAGTAGAAAGGAAAGGGTAAAAAGGCAAGAATAAAGGAGTGATTTATCTCTAACCTTACAACCCCACTTTTATCCAGAAACCAATTCGTGGAGCTGCAGGAAGGCAAGCAAGTATCAAAAAGAGGTTGGGAAACAGTCTGAAGGAACCCCCAAAAGAGAAAGCAGAATTCCTAACATTACTGGATCACCAGGCAAAGTCTCTACAAGGCCTCAAGGGCCTCACTCCATACAAACTTACCTGGGCTACCAGGAACATGCACTAGACCACTTTGCATCTAGGACAGGGATTTCCCCAGCCTGTTGCTTTAAACCAAAGAGGTCTCCAGAGAGCTTTAACATAATCAGGTACCATCAAGGACCAGTATTATCTTCTAAGAGAATGATAGAACAAATAGCACTTTATTTGTGTAGACTGTCATTCAGGGTGGAGGAAGCATTTCATGATCTCAACGTAGCATGAATTTAATGATGTCTTCAGAGCTATCTTGTGATTCCACAAGGAAAAATTAAATTGAGTTTGAAAATAAAGCTAAGTTCAATGGAAATACATCCATACTTCATTGCTTTCATTAAAACTCTGCCAGCAGCAATCCTTGACTTTTCCTTCCCCTTTGCTTTCATAGCTGGCTGTCCCCTGCATAAATGGCTTGGCATCTGCCCCTTCTCTTTCCACTCTATTATCTCACGCCTGGGTTGTTACAACAGCTGTCTCCTGACTGGTTTCCCAGCCTCTGGTTTCCTCTCCAGTCTGTCTCACACACTGCCACCAGATGAATCTTCCTACAAAGCTTCTTTCTTCATAAAATTACCCCCCACCCAAAGTCTCTGGCTTCCTATTACCAACAGGACAGTCTCCATTCATTGGATAATCGAAAGACACTGTAATTTGACCCTACTCTGCCTTTCTAACCTTATCTCTCAATAAATCTCACATTATTCTACATCTGGCTATTTTGCATACTATCTCCTAAAATACATTCATCCCTGTCAGTCTACATCTGGTCATATTATTTCCCCTCCCCTGTCCCTTCTACCCAACCTTCAAATTTCTGCTTGAGTGCAACATTCCCTCAGAAGTGTCTCTGACCCAGGATCAAACATCTTCTCTCTTCTGAGATCATCACAGGACTCAGTGAGTGTCTGGCACATATTAAGTGCTCTACAAAAATCACCTGCCATTATTTTGACCTCTTTGTATTCTCACTTGACATTTACCACATATACCCTAGATTACTAATCAATTTTTATTTCCCTGTGCTGTTACACAGTGTCATTGTTGAGGTTAAATTAAAGTAATATTCTTCCTTCTCTCCAAAAAAAAAAAAAAAAGATAGTATAATATCTTACTTTTTAAGCCTACATTCCCTGAAGACACTGGTTCATTTTATTACATTTCTCAATACCATCTAGTACAGAGAAAGCAATCAATTACACATGTCAATTGAGGAGATCAACTAAAGTCATGCTTGCTCTTATGTCATGGACCCTAGGATGTAAAACTTCAGCACCAAATAAAGATTTCAAGTAACAATTCTTATGTTATTACATATTAAGTGTTTTTAAGAAATAAACTGTTTATTTGGAATTTAAAGGACTATATTAAGTCATTCTAACTCACGAGGGTGGGAAAAGGAAAAAGATAAAGGGTAAGGTACATGCCGGGCTCGGTGGCTCAGCCTGTAATCCCACGCCTTTGGGAAGCTGAGGTGAGTGGATTGCCTGAGCCCGCGGGTTTGAGATCCGCCTGGGCAACTTGGCGAGACCTCATCTCTACAATAAATCAAAATTAGCCGGGTGTGGTAGTGCGTGCCTGTAGTTCCAGCTACTTGGAAGGCTGAGGCGGAAGGATCGCCGGAGCCCAGCAGGTCGAGGCTGGGGTAGCCAGGAGCGGCCACTGCACTCCAGTCTGGGCGACAGAGTGAGACTCTAACTCAAAAAAAAAAAAGAGTAAGGCACAGTTTCACCATTCAGTAGGAGAAAACTCATTCATCTATTTTGGAAGTAAAGTTCTTCATATTTGTGTGAAGTACTTACTTTTGTTTTAATCGGATATAGGAAGTTGATAAATTGTTCCAAGCCTCAGCATTCTGAAATGATAGAGAATCTAGTTATAGACTAGTCTCATTTAGGTAAAGTAATTGGTGAAAAGTACAAAACGTTTTCCTATCCAACATGTGCTCTTTAAAGTCACAATTTCCAATAAAGTATGATTAAAGATATATGACACAATTACATTAAACATAACTTTTATTACAATTTAGGGAAAAAAATAGTCAAACATGATATAATTATCATTGCAATGATGTGGAATTCAGTTAAGATTTTATTTTCATATTTAGATTTACAAAATAATTGGACAATTTACCACATACTCTATATAATATATAGATTTATTACAAAGACAAGACAATGCAGAATATTGTTTTTCCTATCTTAAAAGACTTTGCTACTTTACCATCTTCCTTGTTCACCAGGTAGGAGAATAAAAGAGTGAGAATGTGTTCTCCAGGGTTGCCACTAAGTATTTCATCAACCAAACACATCTCTCTACCAATTACTCGACCCAATTACAAAAATAAAGGCTTTACAGAAAGAGACTCAACAGTCATCCCAGCCTTCTATAGAGGCACCTTTAGGGCTGCAACTCAGAAAGGTAGAAACTACACAAAGCACAGCAAGTCTTACTGAGATGAAGAAAAAGAAATTGAAGTTCAGGGCTGAAAAGAAAGCAGAAATTTGCAGGGCAAATAACAAGGAAAAGAGCTTTGTGCAGAGAATAAGCTCTAGAAATCCCAATAACTATCCCACTGAGTCCATGGCTGAACACTAAGCTGCACATGTACAGGGAAAAACTTCTTGAAGTCTGGCAAAGACCAGCCATAAGAGAGCTATAAGATGAACAGAGACACTGGAGGTCACCTAGTGCTAAAAGTTATTCGAGTTCCAACCAACCAGAGTAGAGAGTTCTTATTGATCACACATGGCATTAAGTCCAACCCCCAAAAGGTTTTACCTTAAGAGAAGCATTATTAGACACCTAGAAAATAAAGACAATTCCACCCTAACAAAGTTTAAAGTCAAGCTGAGTCACAAGTAAACTGAATGACAAAATAAAACTCACTCCTCCTTAAAGGCAGACAACAAATGTCAAAAACTCAACAACAAAGCATCTACAATGTATAGAGTACAATTAACAAATTGGCAGACGTACAAAGAAGCAGAAAAACTTTATCCATAAGCAAAGGAAAAATCAGTTAATAGAAACAGACCCACAAGTGAAAGAGATGTTGGAATAAGCACACAAAGACGTCAAAGCAGTTATAAACATGTTCAAAGATTTAAAAGAAAACATGAACATAATGAGAAAATGGCTAGGGAATCTTAGTAAAGACATGAAAACGGTTAAAAGAAGCAAATGAAAAACTTGAACTAAAAAAATACATGATCTGAAATAGTTTAATGGATAGGCTTAACAAGCAGATCGGACATTGTAGAAGAGAACAAATCTCTGAACTTAAAGATGTAGCAACAAAAGTATAGAAAAAATGAGGACAAATAAATATAGCTCATGGAACTGTTGGACAATATAAGTAGTATAAAATACTTAAAGCCGAATGCACGGGCACATGTGTATAGCACCAGTTACTCAGGAGGCAGGAGGATCCCTGGAACCCAGGAGTTTGAGTCCAGCCTGGGCAACATAGTGAGATCCTGTCTCTAAAAATAAAACTTAAGAATAAATACATAAATAAACAACACATTTAAAATTGGAGTACCAGAAAGAAAGGAGAATGAGACTAAAGCATAGAAGTACTTGAAGAAAAATAATGCCCCAAATTTTTCGATTGGAGAAAACTATAAACCCATAGATCCAAAAAGTTCAAAGAGGCCCAAGAAGGATATAAAAAAAGAAAACCACACCAAGACACAAAATAATTATACTGCTAAAAACAAAGATTAAAAAAGGAAGCCTTAAGAAATAAAGTCAAGCCGGGCTCGGTGGCTCAGCCTCCTTCCACCTCAGTAATGGCTCACATCTGTAATCTCAGCACTCTGGGAGGCTGAGGCAGGCATATGAACTCCTTGAACAAAGGAGTTCAAGACTAACCTAGGTAACATAAACCTCGTCTCTACAAAAAACACAAAATTAGCTAGGTATGGTAGTACCTGCCTTTAATCTCAGCTACTCAGGATACTGAGGTGGAAGGAGGCTGCTGTGAGCTATGACCACTGTGATCATGCCACTGCAGTCCAGCAACAGAGTGAGACCCTGACCAAAAAAAAAAAAATGTTCAGCCGGGCTCGGTGGCTCAGCCTGTAACCCCGTGCCTTGGGAGGCTGAGGTGAGTGGATTGCCTGAGCACGTGGGTTCGAGACCTGCCTGGGCAACTTGGCGAAACCTCATCTCTACAATAAATCAAAAAAAATTAGTCGGGAGTGGTAGTGCGCACCTGTAGTTCCAGCTACTTGGAAGGCTGAGGCGGAAGGATTGCCGGAGCCCAGCAGGTCGAGGCTGCGGTGGCCGGGAGCGGCCACTGCACTCCAGTCTGGGCGACAGAGTGAGGCTCCAACT
>CAUYQG010097036.1:0-13672 GCA_963574415.1 Tarsius wallacei
AAGGTAGGTCTAATGACAATAAAATAATTCAATCATTTACTTGAAAAAGTCTTTCTTTCTCTTTCATTTTTGAAGGGTAATTATGCTGAGTATTCTTGCCCAACAATGTTTTTGAAATTGTTCAATACTTTGAATATATAAATGCATTGATATATAATGATTTATAGTAACTTATTTTTATTTTTGGGGTCTCGGTCTTAATTTTTTATTACTGATTTTATTTATTTGAGTCTTCTCTCTTTTTTCTTAGACTAGCTAAAGATTTGTCATTTTTTTGGATATTTACAAAATAAATTCTTAGAGTCATTGCTTTTAAAAAATGTTGTGTTTTATTTCTGCTCTAGTGTTAATTTTCTTTCTCTTGACATCTTTGGGCTTAGATCATTTATGTATTTATTCATTTATCTATTTATGTATTATAGTTCCTTGAGGTTTAAAGTGAAATTGTTAAATTGAGATAGATTTTTCTTCTTTTTAATATGGGCAATTATTGCTATAAACATCCATTTTCATAGTGCTTTTGATGACTACAAGGAGTTTGGGTATGTTGTGTGTTTTTGTTGTTGTTTGTCGAAGATATTTCTGATTTTCCTTTTGTTTTTGAACTTGTATATCAAAATTAATAATGATTTTTATACCCCCAACATAGTATTACAGTACTGTGAACCTTTACCAATGAGATTTATGTTTTTACATGCTTTCACATTGGTCTCTAAATTACTTTTGTTTTAAATTGATGTATTTCATTTAGCATTTTTTTGTAAGGTAGGTCTAATGACAATAAAATAATTCAATCATTTACTTGAAAAAGTCTTTCTTTCTCTTTCATTTTTGAAGGGTAATTATGCTGAGTATTCTTGCCCAACAATGTTTTTGAAGTTGTTCAATACTTTGAATATATAATTTCTTTCTATTTTCACCTGCATGTTTCTTGCTGAGAAATCTTAAGAAGGTATACTTATATATGATGATGTGATTTTCCCTTGTTGCTTTCAAATTTTTCTTTGTGGTTTTTAGCAATTTGATTATAGTATGTCTCTGTGTAGATGTCTTTGGGTTCATTTTATTTGGACTTTCTTAGTTAACTTGAATATGAATGTTTATTTTTTCCTCAGATTTCGAATTTTTCATCTATTATTTTTTCAAATAAGCTTTTTTTGCACCATTCTTATATTCGTCTCCTGAATCTTCCATTCTGTTTATGATGGTCTGCTTAATGATGTTTCAAAATTCTTAGAGACTGTCTTCATTCTTTTTATTTTATTTAGTCTCCTCTGGCTAAATTATTTATAGTGACTGGACTTCAAATTTACTTATGATTTCTTATGCCTGATCTATGTTATTGTAGTTCTCTAGCAAATTTTTCAGGTCAATTATTGTGTTCTTCAGTACAGTAGTTATATTTGCTTCTTTTTTCATATTTTTATCTCTGTTGATAATCTCATTTTTATGCATCATTTTCCTGAGCTGGCTGAGTGTCATTTTGATGACTATTTAAAATAATTTGCAAGATAGTTTGTACACAATTTGAGCATGATAATTCAAAAATCCAAAATCTAAAATGTTCCCAAATCTGAATTTTTTTGAGTGGTGACAATGCTACAAGTGGAATATTTTGCACCTGACCTCATATAATGTTTCAAAGATGCACAGTACACAGTTTGCTCAGTGTCCCCCAGAAGAAAAAGTAATCAGTTTGCTTAAGATGCAACAAATATTTTCTAAAAACATTCATATTTCTCCAAATAATCACACACACAAAGGGTAATAAAAGGGGCATATATGTAGGCTGAACATGCCAATGGCAGGTTTCTCACAGCACCCCACATGGAAACAAGACCCATGTATTTCTGTCACTCTTTTTTTCTTATTCTGTGCTCTGTGTCTAAAGATATTGTGGAAAATGTCAAAAAAAAAAAAAAAAAAGAAAAAGTCTGAAGGTACCCCTATATGCAACAGTAATTAAAAAAAAAAAAGGAAGCATTCATTATTTACCTATAGAACAAAACACCAAGCTGTTGAAGAAACTGAATAAGAATAGTGTAAAATTCTTATAGAAGAGTTTAGTGTTGGAATGGCCATCATCTATGACCTAAAGAAGCAGGATATATGGTTAAAGTTCTTTGCTGAAAGTGATGAACAGATGTTAGCAATATAAAAAGATGATAACTAACTAGCTAACTAAATAGACAGACACTGCATAAAGGTCAAGATGAAAGTCTCGATTATATATTGAAAGAATTGACTGGCCAGTTCATGGAGAGCACATGCAACTTAACAATGAGAAAACAACAAAGATACATCATGATAAACTGAAAATTAAAGGAGACCATGCATATTCAATAGACTGCTTTTTTAAAAAGCATAATTTTTGAAAAAGGTTTGTGAATATAAAGCATCTGCTCACTGATCATAAAATTCATTGATGATTTGTCATGGTCAGTGCTGACAAAAATATGTCAGAACAAGTCTGCAATGCTGATAAAACATCACTTATGTTATTGTCCAGAAAAGACACTAACTATAGCTGATGCAACAGCCCTTACAATAATTAAGAATTCAAAGGATAAAATACCTCTGCTTGGGTTTGCTAATGCAGCAGACCACGTAGGTGTAAACTTGTTGTAATAGACAAAAGCTTCTATTCTCCTTGTTTTCTAGGAGTAAATTTCTTACCAGTACTTTATCATGTAAACAAAAAGGCACAGATCTCAAAGGATATCTTTTCTAATTTGTTCTACAAATGATTCATACCAGTGGCTTATGCTTGTTGCTGGGAAGCTGAACTGAATAATGACTACAAGATTTTGTTATTTATTTACAACTGTCTACTCACCCTCCAAATGAAGTTCTCATCAAAAATAGTGTGTATGTCATGCACTTTCCCTCATATATTACTTCATTAATTCATCTACATGACAAAGAGATCCTTAGATCAATGAAGATTAAATATAAAAACTTTTTGGACAGCATGTGAGCATCAGTAAACAGAGTCATGGGTACAAAAAAATTTCAAAATATGTTTAGCATGAAGGATGCTGTATATGCTATTGGTAGTGCTTGGAACACAGTGACTTTAACACTGTGGTGACTTTAAGGATTTTTTGTATCAAGTGAGAAAAACCATGATCTGTGATATCCTCACATATGCAAAAATATGCCTTCTGCATTTGTCAGTAAGCTAGAAAAAATAGATATTGAAGAAGCTTTTAACATTGATAATCAGGCTGTAGGTTTTTTAAAAATTTATTTATTGATTGTTGATAAAGTAGCTAAAGTTGTTCTGAATCAAGGTGGTCATGATAATAGTGATAATAAAGATAATGTTAACAGTGCAGAGAAAGTGCCTAAAGTTTACATGGCGAAACATGACATGGGCTTATTGAAAGACTAAAGCCATGTGCATTTATAGCAGAACAATAAATCACTTCATAAGATCAAAGAGAAAATTCTAAGACAAAACTAAAAAAAGATACATGAATCTGAAGTAAAATTTTTATTTTATTTTATTTCTTTGTGGAGGGACAGATCCGAAATTTGACATTTTTCGTGCACATACACTAAGTTGTTTTTGCTAGTCTCTTTCACTCCTTTGCTTCTAATAAGACAAAATGACAAATTTTACTCATTTTGTTTTGATTTGCAAGATTTATTTTTCCTTAAGAATCAATAAATTGTATTCAAAACTTGTTTTGACAATGGTAAATGAATTTGTTATTCTTCACATAACCTTTCTTGCCAAGCATTATGGAATCTCTTCTTCAGGTAAAATAAATGTTACATTTGTTAATTATATCTTTAAGTTTGTTGGAGCATGGCAATTAGTTTTAAACTCTTTATCACAAAAGTATTGAAAAACCAAGCCAAACCAAAAAAAAAAAAAAAGTCTCAACCAAGAGGCTTTTCAAGGCAGAGTGCAAAACCTTTTAGGAATATGTCATTGTATATTGGAGTAAAAAATTTTTTAAAAGTGCACAGAATGCCTCCTTATCTCCAGAAGGCTTATTTCTTTGTCCCTTAAAATCTACTAAAGTTTCTTCTCCCCTTAAAAATAAAACACAATGTACACTAATCTTTTAATAAAAACATGACATCATAGGTACAGACTAAAAGTCTGCCATTGTTTGTTGCTTGTTATGTAACAGCTAATGCATATACTCTGGTGTTGTTACTGTATTGTCTAGTTACCTTGAACACATATTTTAATTGTAATGGCATGTCATATTTTTACTGTTAACTACTCCTGTGTAAATGAGTGTAAGAAAATGGTGGTTTATCGGTTACATATAAATTTGGAATCAGGAATGATGGTGATGCCAAACAAACCCAGATTGCCCACACAGGTGGCTGAAATAGTGAAACATTTTCTTTTTGATGGTTCAATCTCACAAAATTTGCTTCATGTGCCAAATTGTTAAGATAGTATATAAAATTAATTTTAAGCTATGTGTGTAATGTATATATAAAACATAAATACATTTTGTGTTTAGACATGGGTCCCATTCCTAAGATATCTTATTATGTATATGCAAATATTTTACATTACAAATAAAAAAATCTAAAACATACTCTTTTTAAGCATTTTGGATAAGGGACACTTAAACTGCACTTCTAGTTCTGTAGTATCTATTTCTGGAGTTTTTTGTTGTTTATTTTTGTCATGTTTTCCTGTTTCTTTGTTTCTTGAAACTTTTTATTGGCGTCTACATATTTGAAACACAGTCAATTCTCTCAGTCTATACAAACTAGCCTTGTACAGAGATATACTTTAATCAACCAACCCAGCTAAAGATTCTTAGTGTCTCTTTCTCTGAAACTGTTTCCATGATGCATTTTTTCTATTGCATGTGTAAATTTCCAGTTATAGATATTTGTCATTTTAATTTTTTTAAAGACGCTTATAATCTTTTGTTTTCTCTGGTGTCGTTTTGTGTTACTCTCAATTCTCTAGAGCTATCAGGTCACCCGTCTCTCTTTTGTTCTAATTGGACCCCAGGTTTTTTAATATGTTGGTCTCATCAGTGCTCTGAGTCAGGAGGATTAGAAATTTGTACCTTGTGGAGCCCCCTGAAAATATTGAATGTTGGACACATGCTTTGATTTTCTCCCCTTTCAAGGGAGAGGCTGCCAGGTTGTATTGTCCTCTGTCTTCTGCACAGTAGATCTTCCAGATCAACAGCAAAACACTAACCTTTCTTTTGTTCTCAGCATTTTCCAAGCATTTAGAGCATGGCAGGTCTTGTCAGTGCTCTAACAAAGTTAGATCAAAACCTATTTTTCAACCCCCCAAAACACCAGAATATCAAAACACATGCTCCAACTGTCTTTCTATACAAGGAAAACCCAAGGGCTGTCTCATGTTTGCATACTAAGCTAAGGGGATAGATTATGGTGAGTGATTGCAATCTAGTAAAAAAAAAAAATGCCTTTGTTCTTATAATCTGATGCCCACAATAAGGTCAGCTCTTAGATATTTTCAGTAGAGGGCCCACTATCTTGAGTAGTCCTTTTGAAAAGTCAGAGATTTGGACATATGGTTGAGTCTTCCGTTTCCTTCTTCAGGGAGAACCTGGAGAAATTTTCTATGATCACATGGGGCTGTGCAAGAAAAGAAACAAAGGTGATTTGGTGCCACAAATTTTCCTGTTATTTTCGATGCTGCTGTTTTTGAACTCATCTGGCATGCAGGAGACATTTAACTTTTTTGTTTGTTTGTTTATTTGTTTTGGTCAAAGTCTTACTCTATTACCCAGGCTGCAGTGAAGTGGCATGATCACAGCTCACCACAGACTTGACCGCCTGAGCTCAGGTGACCCTTTGCCCCAGCCTCCTGAGTAGCTAAGATTACCATGCCTGGTCAATTTTTTGATTTTTTTGTAGAGATGAGATACTTAGGCCAATCTCGAACTCCTGGGCTCAAGCAATCCTACTGCTTAGGCCTCGCAAAGTGCTGAGATTACAAGCATCAGTCACCATCCCTGTTTACTTTTAGCTTTTAACTGTATTTCTCATAAGAGGAATTGGTCCTTGTATTGTTGTTGAACCATTATAATTATGGGGACATTATGCCTTCTTGTTAATATTTACCTTCTAAATTTGATTTTGACCATATAGTAAAAAAAATAGGTAATGATAATTGAAATACAAATTAAGAAACAATGATTTTTATAAAAATAACAAATGTATTAATGAAATTATATGCTAAGATATAATTTTTATTTACTGTTAACCTAATATTTATTTCATTTAAAAGATACAATTTTAAAGTGAATAATAGATTATTACTTGGACTCAGTTGTAATCCAAGTTTGAAATAATAGTCCACAGAGCCTAAAGACTGAATATGCAAATAGGCAGTGATCAGATCAGATATCACAATAGACTCTAAGTCACAATGAGAAGCTCATAAATACAAATCACAGGCTTTGCAACAATTAACCCAGGATTGTCAGGATTTGGTCATGACAGCTAATGTACTTATTTTTGTCCCTGTTTCCAACAAATGACCAACCAGAAAAAGCCAAATATGTATTATTGGCTCCCCAAACCAATCACATGACATATATCCTGCGTTAGTTTAGTTTAGACTTTGAGGATCTTCATGACCATGACCTCGTACCTCAGTGTATCTGAAACCTTCCATTTTTTTCACTATAAAGCATTCCCACTCTCCTGCCTGCCTTTGAGTCTCTGCCACACTCAAGTTTGCTGTAGTGAGCTCTGAGTAGATTCTGTCTGTTTACATTTGGATAGTTTTCATTTATTTTCATAGAGCATACTAATAAAAATATTCTCAGGTATACAGTAATCACACAGGCAGCTATCAGGACTAAATGATAAATGGACAAGGGACTTAAATAGCCATTTGAGATGTATAAATGTTCAATAAGCACATGCAGATGCTCCACATCATTGATTTTTAGAAACATATGAATGAAAACCACAATAAAATACTACTTTACATCCATTAGGATGAGTATTATTGGAAAATAAGAATAAAAAAGATTTGTGAAAATGTGAGAAAAATTGGAAAGCTGTGCATTGATGGTAGGAATGGGAAATGGTCGAACCACTGTGTAAAAAAGTATGGCATTTTCTCAAAAAACAACTCCCCCCCCCAAAAAAAATCACATAGATTACCATATGATCCAGTAATTCCATTTATGAAACAAAAAGGAAGAATTGGATCACATATGTGTATACTTGTATTCATAGCATTATTCACAATAGCTAACAGGTAATACCAAATGTCCATATATGAATAAATAGATGAATAATATGTGGTCTATATGAGAGGATCCAAAAAACCCTGGAAGTTATTTATAACAGACTGTGTATTTATTCTTATGTGTTTGAACTTGAGTCACCTTCAAAGTATGCTCTGTTTAATGTAATGCACCTATTGAGACACTTTTTCCACTGCTCAAAACAGTTTTTGAACTCATCAATTTTGATGTCTTTTAGCACTTCTGCAGTTTTCTGTTTCACCTCTTCCATGTGGATAAAACATTTTCCTTTGAGGACTTTTTTCCTAAAGGGTAACAGACCAAAAAAAGTTGTTCCATGTGAGATCAGGTGAATAGGGAGGGTGAGGCATAGAGGTCATGCTGTTGTTGGGTAAATGTGCTCATAAATCACCCATCATCAAATGGGCCAACACGCTGAAAGAATCTCCAAAAGAAAAAAATCACTGAAGCCGAACACAGTCTCTCACAACAACACTAGCTGATACACTGATGCCGATGGGTTTCTAGAACACATACCTGGTGTGGGAAGCCTGTACTACAAGATGCCTGTTCTCAAAAAAAAAAAAAAAAAAAATTTCCTTTTTTGGGGGTACTCCCCCTAAAATATTATTCATTCCTAAAAGAAAGAAATAATCCTTACCAAATGTCATCCATGCTACAATATCGATGAAACTTGAAGACATCATAACAATAAAACAGGCCAGTCACAAAAGAGTAACTACTTTATTATTTCACTCATATGAAGTACCTACAGCTGACAAATTCATAGAGGCAGAAAGTAGAGTGTTGCCTACGGCTGGAGGGAAGGGGTAATGAAGAGTTATTGTTTAAGGGTACAGAGTTTTCATTAGGGAAGATAAAAAATTCTGGAGATGAATGATGCTAATAGTTGCACATAAATTTGAATGTACTTACTATCACTGAACCATACACTTAGAAAATATTAAAATTATTTTTTAAAATGTTGTACATGCTTATGGAGCTTCAGAGAGAAGGCCATCCATAGAGAATATTTGCAGTTTAGATGTGGCTATTCAAACCATGAGCAAGTCACTATTTACAGAATTTAAGGAAAGAGAAAGGATTTAAGAACTATGCTTTAATGAAAGAAAATCTCTTCATCAAAACTTTTTTTTTCAACATGATTTTTGTTTCCCCCAGAGTCATCTTAATTTATTCCTGAATTTGTAGATTTAAGGTTTTTTTCTATTTGTCTTAATATTTTCTTTTGTCTATTATTATAAGAATCATCTTTCTAACCCCTTACTTTACTATATCACTTTAAAAATTCTTCTATGATGGTTACACATGCAGGGGAAGAGGACCAGGGATCTTGCAGTCTGTATGAAGTGCTACGTACAAGCTCTCAGTAGCATTTAATGTCCCATAGTTGTCTCCCTTTGTTTGGTTCAGTCTTTCCAGAGACAAAGTCTGTTCTTTTCCAGCTCTGTTTTCTGACTGAGCAATGGAAGAGTCCTAATCATAGAACTACTGTTTTCCAGGACTTTCATATAATTTGTCTGTATTCTATACAAGTCAGCAGTTCCACCTTCAGAATGCTTGGTATTTTCCAGGATGCTTTTGATGGTCCACCATTGTTACCGATGCTGGGATTTCGCTTTCAGGTTTTTGTTGTTAAGTAAGCTGCAACTCATCCATTGTTTTTTTCTAATTTTGAAAATATTTGAATCCTCTCCTTTTTCTAATGTAGTTGACCTTGAGGACTTATGCTTTTGTTTGTAGCATCATTGCTATCATTTACTATGTGAACAAAAGGTAAGAAAAGTAAAATTGTGTCTAATCAATGATGCTTTCTTGCTAATGACAACTTACTTTTAATCTTAATCAATTATCTCTCCTGTTAATGTTTTGTTTCTTATTCGTTTGTTTTATATTGAATTGCTTTCTGTTTTCTGAATATATTCCCTGTGACATTGTTTGTATTGTTCTATCTGTTTTTTTCATAACCCCCTTAACTTTTATCCACATTTCAGATTACCTTACATGCTACGTGGTCCTGGGAAGTTTTTATCCCCCAAATCACCTACTATATATTATCCTAAATGGAGACTTTTAAATAATTAAATTACAAAGAGAAAATCATGGGGAGAGCATTTCTTGTAGAAATAAATGGTGTCCATATTTGTGTGTGTTTATATTAGTTTTGTTAAGTTATGAATAAAAGTGTCATTATTTATGTAAGAAGTGCATACAGAAGGAAAACTGAGGAAAAAGTTAAATTTGGTTGTGCAATTTTTATTACCTCAGGAACAAAGTAAAAGCTATATTTTCCTAAAAGTTTCTTATACTTGAAAACAAAATTTCTAAAGATATGAAAAAATTAAACTTCAATTCCACAATTATAAAAATAGTAAACACTAGTACCTTTATTTTTATTTTTAAAAGTAAGTGATTATTTGTTAATTCATCTGAGATTAGTTACTTCATATACCATGTGCCATACCCATATGTCAAAAAATAAAAATTATAAAGTATGCAGAACTGTTTATTTCAGAAAATATTTGAGAATTCTTTTGGTTATAAAAAAACAAACAATGATGGCTCATTTGTTGATTATAAATAAAAAAGGATGCTAAAAAAGAGATGTGTACATGATAATATATTGATACATACAGATACGGGCATAACTCAAATATATTGCTGGTTTGGTTACAGATCATTACAATAAAGCAAATATTGCAATAAAAGGATTCATGTGAATTCCTAAGTTCCCAGTGCATATAAAGTCATGTTTAAACTATACTGTAGTTTATTAAGTGCAATAGAATTATATCTAAAAAAGTACATATATGCAATAGAATTTTATCTAAAAAAGTAAATGTATGCAATAGAATTATATCTAAAACAGTAAATATTGTAATTGCAATACATTATTGTTAAAAATGCTAACAATCGGCCTTGAGGAAGTTGAAATTTTTTTTGTATTTGAGGGTCTTGTCTCAATGCTGATGGCTGCTGACTGATCAGGATGGTGGTTGTTGAAGATTAGAATAGGTGTGACAATTTCTTAAATTAAGATGTCAATAAAGTTTGCTGTATCAATTGACTCTTCCTGTCACCAAAGATTTCTCTGTTGCATGTGATGCTGTTTCATAGTATTTCACTCACAGTAGAAACTCTTTCAAAATAAGAATTCTCTTAAACCCTGTCACTCTACCAACTAAGTCCATGTACTATTCTGAATCTTTTGCTGTCATGTCAACAATGTTCACAGTATCTTCACCAGGAGTAGTTTCCATATCAAAAAATCACCTTCTTTGGTTATCTATTATAAGGTGAGTGTGGAGAAAAAGAGAATGAGCCAGGTACTCAGGCAAAGAAAAGGAAATGTATTAAAGGAAAACAAGAGGGAGACTGGTCCTAAAGAAACAGCCCCCTAGTTCTTTTGGCGGGTCCCTCTTATACCCTGTAGCTGGAGTTTGGCAGTTACATAGTCCTAAGGAAGCAGGTGCTGGTAGTTATGTAGTCTTAAGATGTAACCTTGAAGAAGCAGGCTGGTGCTAGGGGTCATGCAGTTTAGAGATGTAACTTTGAGGAAGCAGGTGCCAGCAGTGAAAACAGAATGTTGCTTAAGCAATGTGAGGTTAACACAATGAGTTATTTCAACAATGAGCCCCCCATGTAAGCCTTATCATTACAACTTTTTTATTTAGGATAGAGCCAAAGATCAATTTTCTGTAACTGCTTCCTGCTGGACAGGGCCCTGTAGGGGTATGATAGAAAAAGGCTGGAATGTGGGTCAAGGAGGTCCATGTGTGGTTATAAGTAGTTCTGAAGGCTTATAAGTAGTTCTGAAGAGATTTTGAAAAAAAAAAGTGCATTAACCATGGACTGAAAGTAAGAATAAGAGTAAGTAGAAGGAGAGGGTCTAGAAAGGGTAGGACCCTTGGCATTCATTCAGTTGTTTAGACGGTTTTCCCATGAATTACTGAGATGAAGCATTCTTGAGGCCCTGCTTTTCAGATTCCTTTCTGCTTCCATTACAATGCCCGATTTATTGGCATAGAAGCAGCAGGCGTCTCCCAAAAGTAGGCATAGGTCTTCTTTATCTGCCGTGAGGAGGTCTAACCTTCTTCTGTTATGGAAGACCATGGCTGCCAGGGAATTTAGCTGGTTCTGGAGAGTGACAAGACTAGTAGCTATTTTCTTCTATGTTTTTAGTAAGGTCTTTTGAAAGGCTTTGATAATAATTTAAAGAGGTTATGAGTCCTGCTGTCCCTGTTCTAATCCCAGTCATTATTCCTAAGCCTATCAATAAGGGAATGAATTGAATTGCCCATTTGGGATGGTTGTGGATTAATGGGACAGGGAGGGTTTGACTGTTAGGAGCAATAGAGATATCTGGGGCTAGATATACCAAGGTACATGTTCCTGTCCAGTTAGTGGGAAGATATAAACAGGCGGTGGTTCACATAAGAAAAATATTCCAGGAGTAAGAAGACAAGAGCTGAAATTGATAACAAATAAAGGTCCTTCTGGGAATTTGTTGACAGTTTCCCAAACTGACAGAGAGCCTGTCAGCATGGCCCCTACGAAAGGAGTATTTATGTTAAATGCAAAAGTGTATTTTCCTGAGAAAGCAAGAGAGTTCCCCACAGTTCCTGAGATGTGATAGATGGATTGGCCTGAAGGAAAGGAGAGATGCAAAGTGTAGTTACAGATGTGGGGGTATAGTTCCTAGCCAGGGGTAAAAATTGCTTATAGAATTTTGTCTAGAAAAACAGAAAGTAGCTGGTCGTTGTAGACGAACGTTAGAGGTGGTGGATCCCCCATCACTGTTTTTTATAGGTGAAAGTGAGATTTGCAATGAAGGAGGATAATATCACGTCAGGATTCTGAATTTGATTAGTTGTATATAAGTAACATATATATGACAAAAAGAGAGATTCTCCTCTATAAGTATGATAAAGAGAGGTGTTTATGTGAGTCCTTTGCTCCGTAGAAATGGGGAGCACCCTCCCTCTGGATGAGGAGATGAATAAGCAGATCCAACAATCACTGGCTAGGACTGGATTTGAAGTATTGAGTAGACGATGAGTTAAATTTAGAGTTCTGAATAGGTAGGCAAGGTTTGGGGTAGGAGGAGATATAAGCAAGGTGATAATGTGGTGTTTGGATTTTAAAAGGGTGAAAGTAAAATCATGGTGTGACACAAGATGGTGTTCCTCATGTTTAGGAGGAAAAAAAAATGAGGATAAGAACACAGATATAGAAATAAATTTGAGTTGGTGTGAAATCTATTAAGTCTCCCTGGAGCCAAAGATCAGTTATGAAGTCAAGAAGGATAGGGAGATTAGTAATGGTAGGGTTTCTGGAAAGGCAAGAGCTTGCGACACTGTGTGTAGAAAAGAGGGTAGTGAGTTTCTTTAGGCTAATTTTTGAGTGTTTCTGTTAGAGTAGTTCCAATAGGGCTTAAAAGGCCCTTGGGTTTGGAAAAAGAGGTCCCTACGAGTGAGTTTTGACAAGAGATCTTGTCCCCAAATGGGAGTGAGACACTCAGGTAGTATTTAAAAAGAATGGGTGAATAAGAGGTCTTGAATAACAAAGGATAAAGGCTCAATGATTAAGGGAGATGAAAAGAGGCTGTTTAACTTCAACAACTGAAATGTTAGAGGGATGAGAAGTTCCCCAAAATTTGGGAAGGGCAGAGTAACAGCTCTCTGTATCAGGTAAGAAAGAGATTTATTTGTTTACGTGCCACCTAAATAGTTATTCTAGCTTCCAAGAGGGTGATGAGAGATGACATGGGAAAATGTACCCATGGCTCATTTTAGTAAGAGAAGACCCCAGAGGATAACGACTACAAAGAGGTAGGTAAAACAGAGGGAATGTTTCTGAATGATAGTCCACTCAGGGAGAGACACAGTAAGGCCTATTGTGAATAGAGTAAGTAGAGGGAATCCCAGTATGATTAGTAACCAGTGACTTTGCTAGCCCCTTTTGCTTATTAATATTTGTTTAGTTTAGCTGTGTTGTTTCTGTGGGAATTATTTTTAATCAAAGTTTGGTAGGCCCCAGAACAGTGCTGGAGTAGCGGGGAGCGTACGAGTGAGGGATGTTTTTTGGTGGAGATGGAGAGTCTTTTGTGCCCCATTGCAATCTGGAGATACGAAACCAAGAGGAATGACCTGGCAATTTAGCGTCTGTTGGTGTGGTTAGAATGATCTCAAAAGGACCAGTCCATTGAGACTGGAGATCCTTATGATGTAAGGTTTTAAGTAGGACTCAATTTCTGGGTTTGAGTGTTGTCAGTTGAATTTGTTTGATGAGGCTTTGGGAGAGAGCGGTCTGCATGTTTTCTCATGAGGTTTCTAATAAGATTAAGGGAGGGAGGATAATTTTTCAGTAAGGGGCTTGCAGGGTGGAATTGACCTAGGAGAAAAAGATGTCCAAACATGATTTCA
>CAUYQG010097037.1:0-14389 GCA_963574415.1 Tarsius wallacei
ACACGCTGGGCTCCGGCGATCCTTCCGCCTCAGCCTTCCAAGCTGGAACTACAGGCGTGCGCTACCACGCCCGGCTAATTTTTTGATTTATTGTAGAGATGAGGTCTTGCTTGCCCAGGCGGGTCTCGAACCCGCGGGCTCAGGCAATCCACTCACCTCAGCCTCCCAAAGGCGCAGAATTACAGGCTGAGCCACCAAGCCCGGCTGGAAATGGTTTTTAAATGAGATTATTAACTACTAATTTTGTTTCATTAATGGTTATAGATCTATTGAATTTTCCATTCATTCTTAATCACTAAAGATAATGTAAATGATTCTAGAAAATTATTATTATTATTTCGGTAAATATTGACTTTAGCTATGTTACTTCTTCCTTCCCTATATTACTTATTTGTACTTTCTCCCTTTTACATTAATTAAATTTACCAGAGCTTCATGTATTATTATTTTCAAGGAAGCCCCTTTTGATTTGACTAATTTCTCTAGTTATTTTGTTTTTTATATCATGAATTTGTGGCCTTAACTTCATGATTCCATTCCATCTACTTTCTTTGGGTTTAGTTTGTCACTTTTTGCCAACTTGTTAAGTTGAATGCTTAGCGCATGTATTTTTTTTCTCTCTTCTTTTCACCTATGTGAATTGAAGAATTAAAAAAAAAATTCCTTGAAGTAATACTTGAGGAGTATCCTTTAAGTACATATTGAGATTCACTTTTGGTCATACAGTTGTATGTATTACATAATTTTTATTATGATTTCTTCTTTAATGGCTAATTTGTTTAAATTGTGCTTTAAATTTTCCAGCTATATGAGCTTTAAATATATTTCTCATTATTGTTTTGAATTCTGTTGCTTTGTGGTCTGAGAAATTGCTCTTTATGATAAAGATTCCTTGGTATCTATTAAGCATTGATTGTGTTATCTAGTTTAGGGTCAATTTTTGATACATGGTACAAATGTTCCATGCCTGCTTGAAAAAAATAGCATCAAGCCTATTAATTGTTTTCTTGATTCTCGGGAGATGGCGGTGGAGTCAGAACTAAGCGAGTCTCAGTATGAGTGAGTGAGAGTATGGAAAATTTTGCGTACCTGTTGGTAAGTGGGTATGTGAGTGGCTGACTGAGTAGGGCTCTTCTGGTTGAGCGGCTAGTGCCACAGCTGCTTTGCTTTGTCCCTAGGTGCTTCCCGGGGCACAGAAGCCAAGCACCATTTTTTTTTAATCAGCAAAGTCCTTCCTGGGAAGAAGTTGCTGGGAAGAAGCTACTGAGAGAGACTGCCAGCTTCAGGCTCTGCCTCACAACTGCAGAGCCCAGCCAGACACAGGCAGCAAAGGCTGCAGAGGGAGTACAGCAAGAGAGCCCAACGGCAGAGCCCACTGGAGAATATGAAAGAGGCATACTGCCACCATCTTGAAATGGGGCAGGAAATTGCTCCAGCTTGCTGGCCATGGAGAGACAGACCGGACCTGATCTCTGTAACTGGTGGATTAACTACTCAGGGGTTGATCGTGACCCAGAGGGAATATCCTGAAAGTACAAACTCCCAGGACGAGGGCTGAGTCTCAGGCACCCCAACCCCTACCCTGATTCAGCCGCTGGTCAAAGGGTGTGGCCAGAAAAGGAGGAAGACCTCCAAAGAGATGACTGTTGAGTCCGGGGCTGACCCAACCCCCTCCTCCCCAGAAATTCTCTGAATGTCAGACCCACATGGCTGGAAACGACTGAGCAGGAGGAATCCAGGTAGAGGACTCCACTCCAGGATAAGCCTGTCTGGAGGGCACACCGCCAGTACCTGGGAAAGAGACAATCCCACACCATCCCAATGGAGGGGATACCCAGACTATACTAGAGTGGGAGGGGATGACTGAAGCTCCACCCACCTCCACTACCCCACCTCTTTCCTTGGGCCAGGCACTGGGGAGATTGTGAATGAGGCCAAAGTTCTGCATGAGACAGCAGAGGGGCAGCTGAGAGGAACAATTACAGAACCTGCCACAAGAGGGCAGGGGTTTTTTTCGTTGTTAATTTAAAAATATTTTTTCTTTGTGCATGAATGTGTATGTGAGGGTTCTATCTGCATTCTGCTGCCCTTTTATTTTTTTTACTTTCATTTTTTGTTTTCTGTTTATGTATGTACATGAAGGATTGAGCGTTAATCTTTCAGGTTTTTTTGTTTTTGCTTTTTTGTTTGTCCCTGTTTTTAGTTCAATGTGTGTGCATGATACATGTGTGAGGGTTTGATTTGAATTCTTTTTTTCTTTTCTTTATTCCTGTTTCTTTTTTTCTCTCTTTTCATTTTGCGTTAGGCGTGTTGGTATGTGTTTGACTTTCCTGTTTTCTTTTGTTGTTGTTGCTTTTTTTGTTTTGCTTTGTTGTTATTCCAGTTTGTTTTAGGGTGTGTGTGTGTGTATAATTGTTTTTTGCTTTGGCTTTTGCTCCTGTTGTTGTGTTTTTTAAAAATATTTTTAATATTTAAAAAAAATTTTGCCTGTGTCATTTTATTCTACCTTTCTCTGTTCTCCTCATTGCACTTACTGTATCTTGGGCTCAGGGGGTACACACATGTACCCATTGTATTGTCATAGAGTGGTGGTGGGGAACAGGTCTAAGGGAACCCATACCACAGTCAGTGAACATTGTGGTTTGCAAGTAGTTTCTGAATCCTAGCTCCCCATCATCCACCTTATTTGACTCTCAAAACTATAAGAGACAGCAAAACTTCCCACCCACAGCCCTAATTCAAAATAGAACAAATTCAGAGCCCTGACCAGGGAAGAACAGAGGGCTGAGCAAATATTAGAAGTGAAAGTCTCTCCCAATGTCACAGAATTACAAAACTAAAGAGAAAAGAAAGAGATCTGTCGCAAATGAGAAAATCAATGGAGAAATACAGTAATTGCCAGAAAACACCTGAAAAATCAGACCTCAGAGCCCAAACAATGGAAGTTACCAACAACTGGCACCAGTTACCGACAACTGGCACCAGAATTCAGGGATTAGGGAATGGATAGAAAGAGTGAATAAGACTCAAGAAACACAAGATGAAACAATGAAAGAACTTGTAAACAGAGATTTTGGTCATAAAAAATTTTATCCAGGAAATAAATAACAAGATGACAAACATGGAAAGCAGAATTAATCAAGCAGAAGAAAGAATCTCAGAACTTGAAGACCAAAACATGGAATTAACCTGATCTGTAAAAAACACAGAATGAAAACTCAGAAAAAAATAATAAAGCCTCCAAGAGATGTGCGACTATATCAAGAGACTGAAACTTTGCCTGATTGGAATTCTAGAAGAAGAAAGGGAAATGGAGCAAGTATTCCAGGAGGTTATCCAAAAAAACTTTCCCCATCTCAACAGAGATGTGACCACGCAAACACAAAAGATACAGAGAGCCCCCACAAGACATCAAATGAGCAGACCAACCCCTTAGACACATATTAATTTGCCTACACAAAGTCGGCACAACAGAAAAAATCCTAAAGCCAGCAAGAAAGAAAGGTCAGACTACCTACTGGGGAAAACCAATCAGAAAAGCAGCAGACCTATTGGCAGAAACACTACAAGCTAGAGCGACTGGGGTCCAATATTCAAAGTTTTCAAAAATAAACCATTTCAACCAAGAATTTCCTGCCTAGCCAAGCTCACCTTCATCAGCAATGGAGAATTAAAATCCTTCCCAGACATCCAAACCCTAAGAGATTATGCAGCTTCCAGACCAGCTCTACAGGAAATGCCTAAAAAGGTATTAAGCAAAGAATAAAGGAAAAAAAAAAAAAAAAGAATGATCACACACTTCCCAAGATAATGCAGAACACAGAATCACCAGAGAATACATCACGACTGCAAACTTGAAAACACACACATACATCAACCCAAAAGCCAAAAGAAAACAAAGAAAAAACATTATAAGAACTTCATGATGGAAGTAAAAAATCACATATCAATAATCAACTTGAATGTGAATGGACTAAATGTACCACTGAAAAGACACAGAATGGTAAGCTGGATAAAAAAACATGACCCAATAATTTGCTATATCCAGGAAACTCATCTTACCACAAGTGACACACACAGACTAAAAGTTAGAGGCTGGAAAACGAGTTTCCAGACGAATGCATCACAAAAGAAGGTAGGAGTCACGATCTTAATAAACAGACAAAACAACCTTTAAGCTATCAAAAATTTAAAAAGATACGGAAGGCCCCTACCTAATGATAAAAGGTTCAATCTTTCTACAAGAAATACCCATCCTAAACATACATGCACCCAACAGGAGCACCAGTGTTTATAAAGCAACTACTGAGTAAACTAAAAAAAATATTTACTCGAACACCATTATAGGTGGGGACTAAACCCCAACTAACAGCCCTAGATAGATCATCAAGGCAAAAAATCAACAAAGAGATCTGGAAACTCAACTTGACCCTTAACTAAATAGACTTAAAAGATACCTACAGAATACTCCATGCAACAACCACAGAATATACATTCTGCTCACTACCACACGAAACATACCCCGAGATTGATCACATCCTTGGCCATAAATCAAGCATATACAAATTTCATATGATCAAAGTACTGCCATGCACCCTCTTAGACCACAGTGGAATAAAAGTAAATATCAACAGCAACAAAATTCCCCCCAAACCCACAAAGACATGAACACTAAACAGCATGATGCTGAATGACTACTGGGTCAACACAGAAATCAAAACAGAAATTAGAAAAAAATAAAAATGAAGAAACATCCTACCAAAACCTCTGGGATGCCATGAAAGTCCTCCTAAGAGGAGAATTCATATCTCTAGGAACACACATCGAGAAAATGGAAATATCACAAGTTAACATCCTAACATATCACCCAAGGGAGCTGGAAAGACAAGACCACCAAAACTTTAGCAGAAGAATCCAGATCACCAAAGTAAAAGCCCAAATACGGGTCATAGAAGACAAAAATATAGAAAAAAATCAACAACAACAAAAAGCTGGTTCTTTGAAAGAATAAACAAGATTGATGGACCCCTAGCAAGAATGACCAAGAGAAAGAGAGAAAAAGCCCCAATAAACACAATCAGAAATGCAAAAGATCAAATCACAACTGACCCCAAAGAAATACAAAAGACAATCAGAAATTACCATGCACAGCTGTATGGAAATGAACTTGACAACCTAAATGAAATAGAGGACTTTCTGACATCACACAACTTCCAAAGGTTGAGACAAGAAGACAGTGAGACACTAAATAGACCAATAACAACCCAGAAAATTGATTCAGTCATATGAAAACTACCTACAAAAAAAGCCCTGCACTAAACGGCTTTCCAGGGGAATTATACAAAACGTACAAGGCGGAATTAATACCAATCCTACTGAAAGGATTCCAGGCAACTGAGTAAGATGAAAGTCTCCCCAAATCATTTTATAAGGCTAACATCCCACTGAAACTCAAACTGGGTAAAGATTCAATGAAAAAGAGAACTACAGGCCAATATTCCTAATGAACATAGATGCAAAAATTCTCAACAAGACCCTAGCAAATCAGATCCAACAACACATATAAAAAAATCATCCACCATGACCAACTCAGCTTCATCCCCACGATGCAGGTCTAGTTCAACATCCACAAGACCATAAATGTAATTAAATACATCAACAGATGTAAAAACAAGAACCGCATGATTATATTATTTGATACAGAAAAAGCTTTTGATAAAATCCAGCATGCTTTCTTGATTAAAACCCTTCAAGCTCCTAGGCATAGAAGGAACATACTTCAAAATAGTAAGCACCATCTATGTAAAACCCACAGCCAGCATAGTGCTAAACGGACAGAAACTGGAAGCATTTCCCCTGAAAACTGGAACAAGACAAAGCTGCCCACTCTCACCTCTCTTGTTCAACATTGTGTTGGACGTCCAAGCTAGAGCAATCAGACAAGAGAAGGAAATGAGGGGTATCCAAACAGGAAAAGCGGAAGCTCAATTATCCCTCCTTGCTGACAATATGATCCTATACCTTGAAAACCCAAGGAAATCTGTCAAAAACCTGCACTGATAAAGGACTTTGGCAGAGCCTCAGGGTATAAAATAAGTGGGTAAAAGATATCTGCATTCTTATGCACCAATAACAAGCAGGCAGAGAACCAAATAAAAAGCACAATCCCATTCACAATACACACACACACACACACACACACACACACACACACACACAAGGAATTACTCGACATCTCTAGAGAAGTGAAAGTCCTTTACAATAAAACTACAAAACACTGCTCAAAGAAATCCAAGAAGACACAAACAAATGGAAAAATATTCCATGCTCATGGATAAGAAGACTCAACATTGCTAAGATGCCCATCCTATCAAAAGCAATCTACAGATTCAACACAATACAAACATCATTCTTCTCAGACCTGGAAATGACAATACAGAAATTCATATGAAAACACAAACAACCATGAATAGCCAAAACAATGCTCAGCAAAGGAAACAAAGTGGGAGGTATCACACTTCCAGACTTTAAACTTTACTATATGGCTACAATAATCAAAACAGCCTGGTATTGGTACAAGAACAAGCATATGGAACCAATGGAACAGGACAGAGATTCCAGAAGCAAAACTGTAATTTCTTAACCAACTCATCTGCAACAAAGCTTCTACCAACAATCTCTGGGGAGAGGAGAACCTATTCAGTAAATGGTATTGGGAAAACTGGCTGACAACATGTACAATATTGAAACAGGACCCCTACTTATCCCCATACACAAAAATCAATTCTAAATCGATCAAAGACCTAAACGTAAAACCTCAAACTATAAGAATCTTAGAAAATTCAGGAGTCACCCTTATGGAAATTGGAACTGACAACCAATGCCTGATCAATACCTCAAGTGCCCGTGCCATAAGAGATAAGTTAGACAAGTGGGACCTCATCAAACTGAAAAGCTTCTGCAAAGCAAAAGAACTCATCAAGAGAGCAGGGAGACAGTCCACAGAGTGGGAAAAACTATTTGCCAACTGTATATCTGATAAGGCCTAACATCCAGGATCTACAAGGAACTCATATGTGCTGAAAAGAAAAAAACCAACGGCCCCATTAAAAAGTGGGCAAAAGATATGAATACACATTGCTCAAAAGAAGATACACGGGCAGCTAACAGACACATGAAAAAGGGCTCAGCCTCATTAATGATCAGAGAAATGCAAGTCAAAACCAGTTGAGATACCACCTAACCCCAGTAAGAATGACCATCATTAATAAAACAAACAACAGCAGATACTGGCAAGGATGCGAAGAAAAAGGAATGCTTCTACACTGCTGGTGGGAATGCAAACTAGTGCAACCTCTTTGGAAAACAGTGTGACAATTTCTAAAAGAACTGGATATTGACATTCCATATGACCCAACAATCTGTGTACTGGGAATATACTCAGAGGAACTCAAACCATTCTACAAAAAAGATACATGCATACACATGTTTATTGCAGCACTATTCACAATAGCAAAAACATGAAACCAACTGTGCTGCCCATTGAAACTAGACTGGATTTAAAAAATGTGGTACATACACATGAGGGAGTACTATGCAGCCATAAAGAAGGACAAATATATGGACTTAGTAGCAACTTTGATGGATTTAGAGTCTATCATACTCATCGATCTAACACAGAAACAAAGAACAGAGCACCACATGTTCTCACTCATAAGCAGACCCCGAACACTGACCATAATACTATAAGAAAGGGATTAGCAGTAGCGGCATACTGCCGAGGTAGGGGGAGAGGGACACAACATCAATAAGGGTATCTGATTTCAAACTAGGCAAAGTGGGGACCAAAGGGAGGCCCAAACTTTACCTGTATAGAGCTCTACTGAGATATAATTCACATACCATACAATTCCCCTATTTAAAGTACACAATTCAATGGCTTTTAGTATATTCACAGAGTTGTTGGAACCATCACTCCAATCAATTTTAGGACATTTTTCTTACTCAAGTAAAAAAGCCCTGTACCCAACTAGCAGCCACTCTCCATTTCCCACTCCCCAGTCTCCCTGACTTTAGGCAACCACCAACCTATTCACTGTATCTATGGATTTGCCTATTCTAGACATTTCATATAAACAGATTCATATACAATATGCAGTCCTTTGTGTCTGGTTTCTTTCATTTAGAATTATATTTTTAAGGTCCATCCACATTGTAACATATAGCAATACTTCATTTATTTCTTTTGCTGAATAATATTAAATTGTATGGATAAGTTACATTCTACTTATTTATTCAGCATTTTAATTGTTTCTACTTTTTAGCCTTTATGAATAACACTGCTATGAATTAATGTACACATTTTTATGCGAACATGTTTTTATTTCTCTTGGGTGGATTCCTAGGAGTGGAATTGCTGGGTCCTATGATAACACTAGTCCTACTTCATTTCTGATACCTGAGATATTTTCTTCCTTTCAAGTTTAGATAAGAATATACAACTATGTTTTCATTATTCTTTTTTTCAGAATTTCTAGGTTGGGAGGATATATGGAGGAAGATATCTATCTCAGTCTATCTTGTTTACATATGTCATTGACTTTTCTATAGCTTTTAGCTTTACATATTTTTTAAATATTTGCATTTAGAAGAGATCCATTAAGTCTTCTACTACAAGTAGTAGAGGAAGTATAGAATCACTCCAAAATTACTTCTTTTCAATACTGTCTTAAATATCTATCTAAGGGAAATGATGATAAAACATCTGACAGAAACTTATTTCTTAATTATTTCTGACCTTTATTTAAAATGGTCTCACATTTTCTGTGTAGACTGTGAATGAATAGTAATAAACCAGCATTAAGTATTCTCAGCTGCTTTAGGTTTCTCCATGCTTTGATCACTCATTTATGTCTTAAATCAATTCTCATCACTTCATTTATTTTTATTTGCTTTTTATAAATAAAGGAAATTGACAGTTGATTCAATTGCCAGGGCATATCTAATAATCTGTAGAATGTTTTGGGTATGATTGTTATATTCTAATATTCAAAGTCTTTTTTCCCCTTATGCTCCAGAACATTTACATTGCTTAGCATTCTCTATTTTCTGTGATCTGATGTCTACAACAAAGTCCTAAAACAAAATATTGTATAAGTAATGAGGCTATCTCTCTGCCTATATTTCCTTCAGTTCATAACTAAAAAATAAGCAATTGAAGCATTTTCCCCTAATTTTCATTTGGAAGTCTATTATTCTTCAACTTAAAAGAATAAGGAAATTAATTATGTTATTTCTCATAATCAGTAGTTTTTCAAAGAATTACCTAAGGACACTAGAGCGGAGTCTCATTTTAACAACACAAGTAGATCAATTTAACTACAAGAAAACTTGTCCACAAACTGAAGTGCTACAGAGGGTAACACAAATTCTCCTAAACAGAAAATAGATTCTCTTTTAATTCCTCTTATCAAAGAATAAATGACAAAAAACATAACATAACATAAAAATAATTACTACATCATATGAATAGAGTCTAAAAGAAACCTCTGGGCATATCAGAGATTATTCTTAATCTTTTCTTATTATCCTTTTAAAATAGTTTCATGCAAATGTGTTTCTGTAAGAAAATTCTATAAGCCATGTTTTATAATCACTTCCCAATTGGTATGATGATGGTATAGACTGAAAAGATGTTAGTTTTTTGAAGTTTAGAAATCAGGTACCATCAATCATGGAATGTTCCAGTGCAATTTTGAGAGGAGATATGTGAAATAATGGATCCTGAGCCCTTGTTCAGAAGACACATGAACAAGCATTCAAATTCCAAGCCCACTATTTACTACTATGGGACTTGAGCAAGTGACTGAAACAGTTTTCCTCTCTATAATATACTTCTTAAAATTGTTGTTATGCCAAAATAATATATTATACTAAATAAGTTCTAATAACTGAAAGTTATATATTCAGACCAACACTTTCTGCAGACCTGTGAACACAGACTATCAATTAACTTATGTTAGAGTTTTAGCAGAGATTTGAATTCAGTGAGGAAGGAAAATATGGTTACCTGGAAAGGCAGGCTTTAGTGACAGCACTGTGAAGATTTTCATTAGGATACTGTGACAGCCGGCGAGAAATCCGCAACAGTTGTCTGGTAGAAAGTGATGCTGCTAATGATTGTGCCTATCAAAAGGCAAAGACAGCCTGTTAAGAGTCTTGTTTCAATTTGCAAAAGTCCCTTTAGATGGGTATCATAGCAGAATTCATTATTCCTGAAGGACAAGGCCAAACTTAAAATAAGTATGTGCTTTTAATGAATTATAAATAAAAATAAACAGAGACCAATTTACACTTTAAAAATTCTGGAAGATAGCTTTTAAAAGTCTATAAAAAGCATGTATCAGTTAAATTTCATTATTGTAATTGCGCTAAATGGAAGGGGTGGGGGAGTGAATGGAGAAAGAATGTTACACAATACGTCACACCTGTCTTACAAATTGTCCATATGTACAAGTGACCATTCATTATTTTCTGCTTACACAAAGCTGACCTATTAAGATATCCTGAACATGCTTAGAGCTTTAAGCAAATCTGTGGTTTCTGAAATTGAGAAAAAAAAAAGTATGCTGTTGACCAGAGGTGTCAACCAGTTTGTCACTTGCTATACAGCAACTTGCTATTTAAAATCCTTCTCTTATATTGTCAGAATAATTTTACTTTGCTTTCTTAAACTTCCCCAAATACCACTAATAGAGTTGCTGTATAGAACCCGGGTCATAATAAGCATTCAATAAATATAGGTTGACTTGAACTTGAAATGATTTTGGCAGGCAGCATAACATAATGGTAAAGTTTATAGGCTTTGATATCTGACAAATCAGGCTCCCATTTATTAGCTGTGTGACCTTGGCAAATTACTCAACTTTTCCAAGTCTCAGTTTCCTCACCTCTGAAATGGCAATAATAATGCCCTTACCCTAAAGTTGTTAAGAAGATTAAATTATAAAATTATTCCAAAGCACTTAGAACAAGTCAGACACAAATGGGTATTCAACAAATGACAGCAATTTTTATTAAAACACTTAGCCTCTTCAAAATGAAAAAAAAGAAAACTAACAAAGGAAGAGGATAGGACTTATATAGTAGCATATATTTAAGGAATCAGGTTATTACTGGCCTAATTTCTAACTTATATCAGCAACATTTAGGAGGCAGTGATTTTCACTGAAAACCAGGAGAGAGAAGCACTTTTGAAGCAACTGGAACTTTGGGAGTGCAGAACAGGTCAGTGTAATGTCATAGAGGGTGACAAAGGCAGTAAAGTGGCCCTGAGCACCTAAGGAAGTGGAAAAGGAGACTATGAAATTAACAAAGGCTTCTGAATGGATCAATGAAGAATGCCAAAGACATATTACACATTTGCTTGCTTCAAGGTTTTGCCTAGGTCACCCCTGTATATCCCACAGAAGATAAAAATGAATTGATTTCTCTTCTTCGTGTATTTCACAGCTTCATGAGATGTTGGTCTGTGTTATTAGTATTATAATTCAGCTAAGACATTAATATTATATTTCCTTTGGGAACAAGGTTGGGAGAATGACCACCACAAATCCTTTTCTCTGTTAAAAAAAACACATTCTAAGTTTCAAAGAACTCATTTATAAGCAAACATTTGATCCATCCTTGTTTTCAGTAAATTTGCATTCCAAACACGAAGACAATATTTAAATATAAGAAGCCACAAATTACAATTCAAAATGGCATATAATTGCTAAAATAAGTGGAGCAGTTGACAACTGCTACAGGGGCCTAAAATGTTTAAGTGGATTGGAGAAATGCTAGAATCAAAGGCATGTAGAACATAAGGAAACCAGTCCAGCTTTACTGGAGGGACCTGCTGGAAGGCTAGCTCTCAAATTACAAGGACCTGTGAATGACACTCTGAGGAGTTTGACCTTATTCCTAAAGGCAATAGAACTTTGTTATGTGCAAAGTAGTAACATGATTTTAGAATTATCACTGGCCTATTTCTAGTTTAAATCAGCAGCAGTATGTAATATAGCTGAAGGACAAAGAGAACTGAGACAGGGAAAAGAAAGCTATTTCAATAATATGCCTATAAAAAGATAAGGTCCTATAGTAACAAGTATAGACAGAAAGGACGTAACAAATGTTTCAAAGATTTGGTGACTAGATATGAGAAAGACAGGAGTGGATTATAAGATTCAGTCAGAAAGTATCAAATGTTAAATGTAACTCAGAAATTCCCATTCTTAATACTTAGGACCATAAAAAATTCATAATCTAATCATAAAAAATGTTTGACAATTTCTCCAACCAGGGGATTCTCGTGTACTGTTAGTGAATTATAAATAAAAATAAACAGGAACCAATTTACAATTAAAACATACTGGAAGATAGGTTTTTAATCATAAGGCAACTTTCTAGGGTACTATGATCTAATCTCGTTCTAAGTATGACACTAATTCAGTCTTCACATTTCATTCCAGTGATCAGTAAGGATTTCTCATAAATTTGAAGAATACCAACTCTCCTAGTTGATAGCACCAAAATGCTTTGCAATAATATCCAGTGTTAAAAAAAATCAGAACGAAGCTTTACACTGAGCCACTTAAGTGTTGAATACAGGGTTCAGTAATCTTTGCTCTCACATTATTATCAATTAAAAATTGAGTGCACTTTAGCATAAAAATTCCTAACGAATGTATTAAACATTTATAATATCAAATTTCTAACTGCAGTTTTATTTTGCAAAAAATAGAGTGAGGATGTGAAGCACATTCCCTTAGTTACCATGATTATACTATACAGTTTAAGAGCACCCCTCAACGAGTTTTTCATATTACCATAATTATTAATACCTCAGCATAAAAATATGAAAATTCTCATTAGAAATTATTTTTCTTTTCTTCCTTCCAAAGAATTATTTCGTTTATAAAATGTAACATGTACTCAGGCAGAGAAAATTTAAGGAACAATCTGTTAATAGATGTTTAATTTATTAGTCAATTTATTCAATAATTCATTTAAGATTTAAGTGTCAGGTACTAGGCTGGGAAATGGGAATAAAAGAATGAATAAGACCTAACCTCAAGGAGTTAAAATAGTAATTGGGGAAATAAAAATAAACTGTAAGACAATTGCAATAGGTCAATAGCAGAGGTATGTGTCAAGTGTCATGACAGCGGATTGGAAATATTGCTTACTTCTGCCAAAGGCAGATGAGAAAGACTTGACAGAATAGGGAAACTGAAGGACAAGTGGATAGGGAGAAAGCGCACATTCCAGGCATCATCTGAGGGAGACATTTGAGTACAGATGGGAATTAGAAACAGCAAGAAGCTAAGTATGAGTGAAGCTAAGCTAAGGTAAGCTAAAAGCTGAGTTCACGTCTAGAAAGACTGTAGGAAGTGAGGCTAGAAAAGCAGCTCAGGGCCAGAGGAAACCCACAGGCTTGTTAAAGCAGGCTGTTTTCAGTCTACAGGCAAAGAGAATCGATCCCTTAACAACTTTAAAGAAGAGGGAGAACTTAGGAGATGGATTTGAGAAAGATCACTCCAGAGACAATACAGAAGATTCATTCATTTAGCAGATATTTACTGGGTGTCTACTGTGCAGTAGATAAAGTTCCAGACATGGGAATACCACAGGAAGAAGACAGACAAAAACTCCTGCCATCCTGGAACTAAAATCTGAGTGAGGGAAGATAAACAAAATAATAAATGAGTAAAACATATTATATTATGTCAGCCTGTAATCCCGCGCCTTGGGAGGCTGAGGTGGGTGGATTGCCTGAGCCCACGGGTTCGAGACCCACCTGGGCAACTTGCCGAGACCTCATTTCTACAATAAGTCAAAAAAATTAGCCGGGTGTGGTAGTGCGCGCCTGTAGTTCCAGCTACTTGGAAGGCTGAGGCGGAAGGATCGCCGAAGCCCAGCGGGTCGAGGCTGCGGTGGCCGGGAGCAGCCACTGCACTCCAGTCTGGGCGACAGAGTGAGACTCCAATTCAAAAAAACAAAACAAAAACAAAAAAACAAAGGGTAAGACATCTTATGAAGAACTTTAAAGCAGAACGAGAGACAGATATAAAAAATGGGCTGGAAATTTGCTTCTATCTAAAGTGCTTCAGAAAGGCCTCACTGAAAGTGACACCTGAGCAAATCTGAAAGGCCCAAGGGAGTGAACAAGCAGCTATCTTGGAAAGAGCAATCTAGGCAGAGGAATCACCACGCAACAAAGGCCCTGAGGCAGGCACTAGTGTGTTCAAGGAGCAACAAGAAGAACAGTGTAGCTGAAACACTGCTGAGTGTAGGAGACACAGCTAACATAGCAAAGAGAAAAGTGGTTGGAGATGAAGTCCCAGAG
>CAUYQG010097038.1:0-14161 GCA_963574415.1 Tarsius wallacei
ATAGATGCGATGGACGTCCAACAGCTTTCGCAAGTCGTACCCAAGGTAGCCCAGCCAGTGCCTTCTAGATGGGGGGGGGGGGGGGGGGAGAAGGCTGGCAGTAGTGGGATTAAACCGGCGGGGTGGGGGAGGGGAGGCACACCTCATCAACAAGGGTACCTGCATAATGAATATTTGTATACTTAACCCCTGAATTACACCCAATATCTTTACAATAAAAAATTTAAATAAGAAAAAAGAAAGAATGCAGTCTGAAAACTTTGCTCCAAACACTAAGAAAACCAGGGGCATATGCCAGACCTTTAAGATGGCTTTACAGTCTCTGCATCCATGCCACCTTGAGACCTCTTGCTGTGTGCCACTAAGACTGACAAAACTCTGACCTTTTAGAAAGAGTTTCACTGCTTTATTAACAGTTGGAAACAAACCCAGCAAGCGGAGGTGATGACATCCTCAAAAGGGGAGGGAAATTAACTTATATTTTGTCCCCCACAGCCTTTTTATAAAAAAATTAAGTACATCTAGGCCAAAGTTGATTTACAGGCATCAGAGCCCTAGTTGGTCAGCAGGGAGGAGGAAGTGACCCATGGAGCAACAGACACCCACAGCTGTGGTCTTCTGGGAACGACCCAGATGAGCGGCCCCTGCCCCTCCCCTCATCCCCGGGCACTGGTGACCAGAATCCTCTTTCCTGGCCGTGAGGCCACCCTGCAGTTGCCTTCAAGTCTCCCAGGCTCCCCCGCTCCAACAACGAACATTCTGGACAGGCCTTGACGGGGCCGCTCTCCTTCCCAGCTGGGGTGGAAACTGAAAGAGGTGGAAAGGTGATGTGCTTTCCTGGGCACAGGGTCTGGGCTGCCTACGGCTGGGCCACCGAACGGTCTGGCTCGCCCACTGTTTGGAAGGGAGAAGGGTGCAGTGTGCGGGGCACGCCCAGTGCCCATCACCCCAGCGTCCAGTCAGCCTGTGTACATGTGCAAGACTGTCCGCTCATCAGGACTCCGTGGTCCCAGAGCTCGCCCCACGCTCAGGCCTAGCCCCACTCAACCAGAGGAGGCCCCCCTGCCCCAGAACTGCCGCTGGGAGAGACCATCTGCTCTGCTTCAGGGTCCAGAAGGCCCACAGACTGAGGCGGAGAAGCAGGGGCAGGCTCAAGACTCAGACCCGAGGAAGAGAGCCCAGGAACTTGGGAACCTGCCGCCAGAGCCTCCTACACCTTAAAGGAGCATGGAAAAGTTGTCGTTGTTTTCACACACAAACACCCACCTGCAAAACAAGCTCTCAGCCGAGAGCCTCCACCTGGGTTTCCTTGAGGCACAGGGTCTGGCACAGCCCACAGCCCTGAGGCCACCAAGCTCTGGGAGGCACAAGGGGGTCTGGGTTCACAGGCTGGGGTGGAGACTAGGCATGGCAGCGAGTGGCAGCAGGGTTCTCCACCTCTCCCAACTTAGCTTACTGCAAGAACAGAAGTCCCGCACATCTCCCCAAATGCTTTAGGCCCAAAACAGCCCTTGTTTAAGTGACCATGCATAAAACAGGCTTCACAGCTTTTTACTTCCTCGCAGGAACCACAGCTCCAGATGAGGGTAGCCATGCCTGCCTGCTTCCTGGGAGACCAGGTAACTGCCCAGACTCTGCTGAGCCAGCTGGCCACCCGAAGGCAGGAGCAAGAGGAGGCTTGCGCCTTAGTACTCCAACCCCACCCACACCATCCCAGGAGGTGGCCTGCTGTGTGTGCTGGCAGATCCCCTGCCTCCACCGTCCTGTCGGCAGCATGTACAAAGCAGTGTCTTCACCTGCCTGGCAATGGCAGAAAGGAGACAGAAGGCAAGGATCTGGCTAGAAGGTGCCTTAAAGGGCAAATTGGAGGCTTCAGAATTCCATTTTTAAGAAAGCGTTTTAGTTCCATTAGCAAAACATGAGGACAAAGGAAAGAGTAACACCGTTTTTTTACCTTGATCCCGCTCCCTTCTCACAAGATGACCTTGCTGAAAACAAAACCTCTATCCCCCACTTGGAGACCACTGGAAGTCTCAAAGAAACAGACTTCACACTTGGCTACGTTCTCGCCATTCCCTCTTTGGGGTCAACGAGCCACCAGCAACATCGTGCCCCAGCTACAACAGGGGCTCAGCACAGCCTGGAGCAGAGCTGGGCGGCTCCAGGGAAGCAGAGACGCACCTGCAACTGAGGGCAGGCCTGGCCTTTCCGCCCCCGGACTCCAGCAACTGGCCTTACCTCGTAGCCCGGCGGAGCCCATCCGTGCCTTTTCCTGCTGGTACACATCGCGCTGCTGCTGGGTGAGGGCCAAGGCCTGTCCTTTGCTCTGGTAGGTGGCACAGTACTTAATCACTTGTTCGTAAGCACCCTTCATAAAACAAACCTCTGGTCTGTCCTAAGAAGAAAACATTCCGCATCTAAGTTTAACTTCAACTTGTGCGTGTCTGCCACTGGCGTCCAAAACAAGGGGCATGCATTTCTCATAACTCCCGGGGAAGGCACGTGACTCTGAAGACTGAAAATTCCCAACTGCGCCTTCTGCAAGGCACACCTGTCCTCACCACCCCACAAGCTGAAGTCAACACTGCACTAAGCTCCGCATCCCACGTCCTGAAATTGGGAAACAGGCTCGTCACAACACAGCAGCAAGAGGAGAGAGCTGGCGCCGCGGCAGATGACGGCCCGGGCTCCTCCGGAGCAGCAACTCCCTCGCGGCAGACACCCACCGTGATCCCGTCTCATTCACACAGCCACCTCGTCATCATCGGTGTTCTCAGATCTAATTTTTTTAAACCACAGTGAAAGCCATGCTCAAAAGCTTATCCTGAAAGTCCAGGTTCCTGCCCACCCTTCTCGCCAGTCCTACTCCACAGAAGCAAACCATCTGTAGTTCTCTTAGCTACCTTCCTAGTTTTCAACACGTGTACAGTGCTACTCCCTCAGTCACCATCTGACACACTGTCTATGGTGACGGATGTTAATACCACCCCCCCACCCCGCCTGCCCTGCCCACCCTGCCAGTGCAGCTGACGCAGAGCTTGTTGGTGTTCTGTCTATCCCCTTCCTGGTGTCTCCCTGCGGAGCCCCTAGGTGGTCAGAACAGTGGAGGCTCCCTGCAGTTCTCCCTGCAGGTGGCAGGGTGCTCCATCACCCCTCCCGGCAGTGTCAGTGAATATGAGAAGGACTCGCGTCATTTCTGAGTGGAAATGCAGGGGCCAGGGCACACAACTCACTACTCCTCGCCCTGCTATTACATGTGCTCACATGGGAAGGCGCTTCCAGCAGCCTAAGCGGGAGACACGTGGGCAGGAGGCACCGCAAGGGCAGGATGCTGTTTTCATGGCCTGTCCCGGGAGAGCAAAAGAGGACATGTCTTTTCCTGTTCAAGTTTGGTCTTTCATAACGTTGACAGCTGCCTCTTTTTTCACTTGGTTTCGTCATCTACAACCATCTTCACTCCTTCTGAACTCTTCAGTGTCATATGAACCCTTGTCCGTGACATTCCCACAGGAGCAAGCAGCAGTTAAGCCACTGCCTCTGTGTGTCCACTGCAAGCCTCCCCTCCACGCTTCCTCTCCCCTTTTCTAATGTGGGGTGGCCAACTCCTGGGGCCTGCTGCTTCCCTGGCGTCCAGAAGCTTCCTCCACCTCTGTCCCCACTGACTTCATGCCATCCTTGGCTTGCCATCCACCGACGTCTCTCTGAGAAAGGGTGTGTGGTGTGGGACACACGTTTCTACTCTATCTTCACATGTGTAAGTGCAGTTGGGAATAAATCCCCTCCCACTCTGAAGGCTCTGCGCTCTCATCTTCCGGCCCCCAGCATCGTAGCTGAGAGCATAAAGAAACGACAGTGGTTGCCTTGTCCACAGTTTCACTTCCTGCACTTTCAGCTACTTGCAGTCAACGTGGTCAAAAATATTAAACAGAAAGTTCCAGACACAAACAACGTGCAAGTTTCAAATGCACAGCCATTCTGGGTGGGGCATGAAAGCTGCTCCACTCCACCGGGGATATAGGAACCCAGCAGAGCTGCGCCGCCAATGCCACCTAGCAGCCCCTCAGCAGCCGTCTGTGGTATCAGAGCAGAAGCACGTCCTATCTACGGGGCTCAATACCATCCATGACTTTAGGCACCCACTGGGGGTACTGGAATGCATTCCCCTCAGATAAGGGGAGACAACCGCACTCTAATTCCCACCTCTGTAATGTGACCCCCTGCCCCCACCACAACATCGGGAAGCTTCTCAAAGGCCCCCTCCCCAGTGTCCTCAATTTCCCGTAACATGTACACAGTGCAGAGTGGGCAGCTGGCCAGCCCTGGCACTCTAGAGACGGAAGCCTCTCCATTCTGATGGAACCTTCTGGCCTTGCTGGGTAAAGCTTTCCATTTTCTCTTTTCTCTTCCTACTACCACTTTGACAGATTCCTTGACTTTATTTCATAAACATTCTATTGAGAGTCTATCTTGTTGTTGTCTTGTATGGTCTTTGGAAATTTTCTTCAGCATGTGACATGACCTTGGCTTCTCCAAGACCCTCGTCTCCATCAGTTTGGTTTGGTTTGTATCTCACTAAAGACTTTTCCCCCAGCATCTAGCAGTCCATGCCTGTCCACTGACATTCAGCACCAGAAGGTCCGTGGGCACTGGCAGAGCTCATCAACTGGTAAACCTCGCTGAAGGGTGTTGAGATGAAGCCCAGGCATGGCGAGTGCTTCCCATGGACACAGAGCTTGTCAGAGATGCCCCTTAGCACTGGAACCTGCCTGGGACCAGGCATCTTTCCTACCACTCTGGCATCTTCTGACTGAGGGAAAGAGGGTGGAGAGATGCCTGCCTGCACACATCCGAAGAGACGACGAAATGCGGGACCAGAGGCTGACCCTGCAGGACAATGATTTCCCGTCATCACTCTGCTTTCAGCCTGAACCCTCAACCCTGCCTCTACCCTCATCCCCCAAATCAGACTTCTGTTCTACCCCTGGGGTAAAGAAGGGACATGGTCAGCCCTGAAGAAGTGGCCTAGGTACTTAGGGGAGCTCTGTGGGCTCCTTATTCGGCATTTCGATCTTATGCCTTACTCTCCCTGGCACCTTGAGTCTTCCCCATACTTTCTGCTCATGAGTTTTTATCTTTTATTCCTTGATTGTAATTCTGGTAGAGAGTAATACATACTCTCGTGTTCAAAAGCAAGTTCTCTACAAAAAAAAACTATTTAGGCCACTTAGAGCGTCTCTAAACTGGCGAGCTTCCTCTACCTGTGTCAGGTTGACTTCTAGACCAGAGTCACATCTGTTTTGGGTTTTTTGTCTGTCTGTTTCATTGGCTGGTTTTGTTTTCTAAAAAGAACTCCTCAGGTTTCAAATGTTTCCAAACTTATGTCCTGACCAGCCCTGTTCCCCAGTCCCGCACCAGGAAGATCCAGCCTTCCAATGTAAAACTTCAGTGAGTTTCCACTCGAAACTGCTAAAGAGTCAAGTTATTAAACATCACACGAGCCATGTTATTTTGGAGTACTACATGGTAGTTTATAAGACAGTGAAACAAACCCATCCAAACAAGTCATATATATTCTTGCCAGGATCAAGGAACTTAAGCTGAAAGTTATCTAGTCTAATGAAACTGTTAAAAGCTTCACATTGAAAGGTTTAAAGTGATAGCATTGTGTTTTTATACTTTTGTTTCCAACTATCCTTCTTTCCCAGGTGTTTGTAAAAGCTACTTTAAATACTAAATAGAAATCTTTTTTTGGACCTCATGAGCAGAGTTCCTGGAAAACTATTCAAGTTCAAAGTTAGCCTTACTTTTGAAACCAACATTTCCTATTTACTATGGGTAGAATTTTTTCACTCATGCCAGTCTACAGAGGTGTAATTGGCTTCAAAGTGTTTGCCCACAGAGGAAAGTGCATAACCCATTATTCATTCCTATTAAAAGAAATGTAAAAATATAGTCTTAAAGGACAAAGTAAGCTTAAGCATCAAAGCAGTAACAACAACTATGACAGGGTGCTCCCCAATCACCCAGAATTTATTCATACAAAAACTGTGTATTTATTCTTACATATTTAAACTTCGGTCACCTTCAAAGTACTCTCCGTTTGATGCAACACACCTATCGAGATGCTTTTTCCACTGCTCAAAACAGTTTTGAACGCATCAATTTTGATGCCTTTGAGTGCTTCTGCACTTTGTTTCACCTCTTCCACATCAGCAAAATGTTTCCCTTTGAAGATGTGCTTCATCCGGGAAACCAAAAAAAGTCGCTTGGGCGAGACAGGGTGAATAAGGAGAATGGGGCCTGGGGGCCATGCCGTTTTTAGTCAAAAACTGCCGAACACTCAGTGCAGTATGGGCAGATGCGGTGTCATGGTGGAAGAACCAGTCACCTGTTTGCCACTGCTCAGAATGTTTCTTCTGCAAATCACAATGCAACCTTCTCACAACTTCCAGATAAAACCTTTGGTTGGCTGTTTGATTCAGAGGAACAAATTCTGAGTGTACTACAAGGGGCCTGCCTTCCAAAAAATAATTGTTTTTTGGGAGGGGGGAGGGTTCTCCTTGTATGAGTGAAATAATTAAACACCGTAAATAAATCAGAACTCTTTATTATGCTAACCGTAAAAATGTCTAAAGCACACAGAAACAAGGTAGTAGCTCAAAATATCAGTGCATGTCATTTTGTGTTTATAAACTGGATCAATCAACATGAATCCCACAAATTTGGGAACCACTTTTTCATGAAGTAATGTGACTTTGTTCTGAAGACACTCGTTCCTTTAGTCAAAGAACACAGACTAAAAAACAGTCAGCAGAGATCTCTAATGAGCTGCTATATACACAAGGGAATATCATGCAGCCATAAAGGAGGACAAACATATGGACTTTGCAGCAACTTGGACAGATTCAGAGTCTATAATACTCAGTGATCTCTACAGAAACAAAGAACAGGGTACCATATGTTCTCGCTCATAAGCAGACCCTGAACATTTACCATAATCCTGCAAGAAAGGGATTGGCAGTAGTGGGATACTGGCAGGGTGGGGGTGGGGCCACAACATCCATAAAGGTACCTGATCTTAAGCCAGGCAAAGTGGGGCCCCAAGGGAGGCCCAAACTACCTGTGCAATGTCCACTTGTACACCTAATCCTGAATTGTACCCCATATCTTTAAAATAAAAAGTTTTTTAAAGTTAAAAAAAGAAAAAAAATACTGAGAAAATCTGATGTCCCAAGCACTAGGAGACCGAGACCAGGCTACATCTCTTTAGGCTGTTTCCTTGCACAGCACGAGCTCCAGGAATATGTCTGAGTATGGATTCTGTGAGGGAGAGTGTCGATGAAAACAGGAGAGCAACGAGAGATGAGTATCCTACTGACACACACACTTTAAAGCAACAGGGCCGCACTATGCACGATGACTGCTTAACCCTGAAGGTGGATGCTCAGTGAACACACAGGCACCCAGCTGGACAGGACACAAGCACTCTGTGTGGATACCTGCTGTGTCCGATGCACGCACTTCACCGCCATCCACTTCTGCTCAGAGCTGAATGGGTACTCGGCTTTCCTGATGTAGTCCTGCTGGAGGCCATCAAGACCCATCTAGGTGGCACAAGAAGAAAGTTACTTCTCACCAACATGTGACTACTTTTTGCTTTCACAAAGACAAAGGTCACAACTGTAGCAAGGCTGGCTGGAGATACCTGGGCTATTTTTCAAGGACGGGGACAGAGCAGCAATGCTCCGTCAACTATAGTGCCCTTCCCAGGGTGTCAGCACAAACCTCTACCATGAGGCCCCGGTGTGTAGACCGAGTCTAAGGCAGCGGTCCCCAACCCCCAGCTGTTGGGAACAGGGCTGCATGGCGGGAGAGCAACAGCAGGCAGGCGAGCGAGTGCCACTTCATCTGCGTTACAGTCGCTCCCCACCCCTCGCCTGGCTGCCTGAGCTCCGCCTCCAGTCAGATCAGCAGTGGATTCTCACAGGATTCTCACAGGAGCGAGCCCTACTGCGAACTGCGCAGGCGAGGAATAAATAGGCTGCGCGCTCCTGTGAGAACTGAATGCCTCATGGTCCGGGGGAGCCGAGGCAGTGATGCTCTTGTTGGGGACCGGCTGCTACTACCAGTGAACACAGCAGCGAGGCTCAGCTGCGCCTCCCCCACCACCAGTCCGTGGAAAAACTGTCTTCCACGAAACTGGTCCCTAATATCAAAGAAGGCGGAGGCCACTGGTCTAGGCACAGTCACCTGGACTGTATGTAAACCAAACCTTCAACGCTGACGATACTAACCTACCAGCTCAATTCTGGAAGCAAGCAGGACACAAACAAGCCCAAAGTTCCTGCCCAATACCAAGCATGTACTTTCACGCCATCAGACGCCTCCGGTCCGATCCTCACTTCTTAGGACCCAAGTGTGTCTTGTCTGTTGCTACCATCCGAGGCCCTCACCCTCTACCACTCTGTCACCTGACCACTACCAATGTCACGCAGCTGTGCTCCCTCTCAAAAGCCTCTGCATCTGCCACCGAATATCAAAAAATATCTTAAGTGACTCAAAAATCTACAGGATATGGCTTTTTGTTTTATATCGAAACATGTTCAGGCTAGGCACAGTGGTTCATGCCTGTAGTCCCTGCACTTTGGGAGGCCAAGATGGGAGGATCGCTTGAGCCCAGAAGCTTGAGACCAGCCTAGGAAACATAGTGAGACCCCCACCTCTACCAAAAAAGAAAAAAATCAGAAAAAGATACATGTTCGGACTCTGCTCTTGGCATTCACAGGGCCTCCCCAAACCCGCCACACCTGGGCATTCACAACTCCCTCAGTCACTCAAGCCCTTTTATTTCATCCAGCTCGGCCGACTCTCAGGCCACCATCCCTCCTGGCTCACTCCTCCTCTCTGCTTCTCCTCTAGCTCCCTCCTTAGCTGCCCTCATCTAAACCCCCAGTTCTCAGGCTGGATCTGCACCACTGTTACATGCAGCTCAGTGCCGCGCCTTCACTGTCTGGCACCTGGGTCTACCCTTTTACTTGCTCCAAGAACATCAATGTCGACGCCCTACTGAAAAGGTGAGGTCTCTGCCATAAGGAGACAGTTTCACCCTCTTTATCTTCAGAGAATTCAGTATCTTGTGAAGTACACCAAAGGAAGCACTTGGTGACTGGTTCACTGCTTCAGTATCTCTTAGCAAGCTATACTATGCTACTTTAGTTACCAGGAGATCAAATGATAAGAACATGTCGCTTTCTGTCAAAGAAACGTACACATTCTAAAACTATCCATTTTACTGTTAAATTAAATACGTCATGATAGCCTACAATCCCACACTGGATCCTCTATCTAGTAACCTCATTTACAAGCATCCAGCACCACACAAGTCTCGAAGTCTTCTCAGGTACTCTTAAAAGAAGGAGCGTTACTTTTGTTAGGAGAGCAACAGACTGGACGTTCAGGTTTCTCACGGAATCAAATGTAGGCCTTAGCAGACAAGGAGACCAACTGGGACCAAAGAACGACTCACTGAGAACAGCAGCCCCTCCTCCCAACGCAATTTCCACTCCACATCCGCTCTGAGAAACTGACAGAGGAGAAAAAGGGAAGACTGGAAAGAAGAGTTGGTTTCTCCTGACTGCACTGACGTCGTCACATGGAAATACTGAAGAAGGTGCTGTTTACCCATCCAAAGGTTGGTAGCACTTACTAGCAATCTCACACATGCATGTGCAAAGCTTTTCACGTGCAGGTTTCAATATTATGGAAGACAGGAACATTTCTCCATAAGAAGAAATCCTTGAGTGTCTGTTAGTTTTTAACTTGCATGTCAGGAATAAGGTTACACCTAAATAGCTCTAGGTTCTATATTTCCAGGAATAAAACCAGTTCCCAAAAGGCAGTAAAAACAGAACAGTGTGTGTTTCCTTCACTCGGTACCTAAAAACCAGTAATGCTGGAACTGATGGCCTCATATTTGTTGCACAGGTGTGTCTCAGGTGTCAACGAAAGGGTCAGGTACATACCTTCATGGCAAGTGCAATTAAGGCCCCTTCGGTTGGTTTCCCCATCAGAGTGTTATTTCTAATGACAGCATCGTTGCACACGCAGCCCGCCTAGGAGTAACACACACAGACTCTGAAGCAATCACTGTTCTTACGTCACTATGAGGAAAGTGTCCCACTTGGAAAACAAGGTACCTACCTCGACAATTCGGCTGACAGCTGGGTTGTAGAATCCATGTACAACGTCACCATCAACAATCACCTCCCCAAAATGATTATAGCCAACTCCAGTAACCTGCAGAACACACAGTGGGAGCAACAATGCAAACAGTGGACGCTGACAGGACTTACAAGAACAAACAACTATGATGAATGGTGTTCATTTCACTTTATACAGATTGATATTGTTAAAGTGTATACCTAGGAAAGCGTTAAAATTTTGTCTTAAAAAAAAAATACTTAATAGTTAAAGGAATACTGCCTCTAATTTAAATCACAATAATTAACCTAAAAAGATTGTTCTATTCTTACAATACAAAATCAAAAAGATAAATAAACCATGAAAATGTCTACACATGAGCTTAAATTTATGTATCATTACACTTAGATAGCATACTACAGTTTGCCAAGAACTCAAATCCATTACCACATCTAACACTTACCACAAGCCTGTGACCTAGACAAGAGCAGAATTCGTTCTGCAAATATGCAGGCTCAGAGACACCAGGAGATTAGCTCTAGCACTTACAGTGAACTACTTTCACACAGCACATAACACACCAATTTTAAAAATCAAACTACAGACAAGCCAGATACTTATTCCACACAGCTAAAATAAACCAAGCCAAACAAAAGTAAATTTCACAGTAAAAAGAATACAGTTTTAAAGGAAAATAATTAACAAACGGTTAATGCATGACACGTAAAATGGCAGATGTAAAAAGGAAAGCTAATATCCTAACTTCCGTACCTGGATTATATAAGCACATGTAAGCCCAGACCCTCTAAGCCACCCAGGAAAAGGCAAATTCACCAACACGACCCTGGGGATTCAGCAACCTGAATACCAAGCCTCATTTCAAAGCCTATGTCAAATGGGCCTAAATAAACCCAAGTACAACTTCTGTCAACTTGCCTAAGGCTTACTCTGCACATTTACTCTAGCTGTCAGTATATTCCCATCTAAAATTCTGCGAACGCTGGGTGGGACTGCCACTTGTCCACAACCAGCTTCAGGAAGAACCAATGTGCCGTGATAAGCACACTTAAGAGACTGTCAATACACAATTCTTAAGACAGTCACTCATGTACTCATTTAACAACTACGTACTATCACTAGGGGCAGGTTCTGTCCAAGGCAAGATGGTTCCTGCTCTCCTACAACTTACAGCAGAATGGGTAAAAGGAGAAAACTTCGCTCGGGGTAAGAACTAAGAGGCATGGAAGGATGACAGAGCATAAACCAGGGCCCGTTCCGGGTGGCCACCCAACTTATCTGAAGAAACAGAGCAGGAACTGAGGGGCAAAGGATGAAGAGGCTCCAGGCTCCCCCGGACAGAGGGAGGCGCCCCTTCCACGGGAAGAACAACACAGCCAGGTGCCTGGTGCACAAAAGGAGAGGCGAGCGTGCCAGGCTGGAGAGGGACATGAGGGACAGAGCACGTCGGGCTCTGATGGCCATAGTTCAGGGCCTGGTCATAACGTGCCGTGCTTAAAATCTGGTGCTAAAAAGGCCCCTCAAGTGCATACAGAGTGAGGTATCAAGAATGGGCCGAGACATCCAGTGAGCAGAGGGGCAGGCAAGAGACAGGGTAGCATGGCGTGGAGACAGTGAGGAGCGGGAACTAGGAGGTCGAAAGCAGAAGGACCTGACAAATGAGCGGGCGCCCGAAGAGAGGCCTGGACAAGGGCCCGAGTGGGCTGAGCCCAAGACCTGGCAGGACCCCAGGGGAAAACCTCAGAGCACCAGCACGTTAAAACCCAAGTTTCTGAACACAGGATATGGCGGCTTGAAAGCATCCGAGTACCTCGGCATGTAGCCCGTCGGAGGTAAAGATGTGAGTGACGGTCATCTCGTTCTTCGTCAGTGTTCCCGTCTTATCTGAACAGATCACATTGCAGCAGCCTAAAGAACAAAGCACCACGTGTCAGCAGAGTCAGGAAGAGACACAGACCCACTCAGAAAACAAACCAGGACTCTCAGGTTCACTGGCAATGTTAGATTAACATCTCTCACTACGTTTGCTTCACCATAAGGTAAAGTTTCTGCAATTAAAAGTTACATATTGACATTTATTTATTTATAGTTAGTATCTATAAAGCTACTCTTCATGATCTTATATAATAATTTTAAACAAAACACTTTCTAGAAAGTTTGAAGGGTTCCTAAATATAAACCCAAATAATTTTTTCAGTCAGAATTTTCAAATCTCATATACCGAGACGATATTAAAATGCAGACCAGAATTTAAAGTTCAGTACACTTTTAATATCTTAACATTTTAAAAAAAAGTTTCACGGCATGTCTGCACATCAAGTTATGTTATACCAATATAACTACTGTATACTTACTGTTCGTATGAGCAAATTCAGTTCATATGACATTTGGGGTGCTGTACTTATACATCATACTTTCCTTGACATGTCAAAAGTGAAAAATTCTACCAATTTTACTTCAAGGTTTCGTTTGCTGTATATATTTTTTTTAACATGATTTGAGCATCAGAACATTCCATAATGCAGACAGATTTCTCATAAAATTCTCTCTCCTGAGGGATATGAATTTTGAATTGTCTTTTTTGGTTGTTAAAACCATACCTACTACTGCCGTAAGCCAGACATCACTGGGCACATCTCAAAGCAAAAATTGTGAAGCCCAAAGATGATTCCCTGTTGATGTGAACTGGCACGCCATTGCACAAATATGCTCTTAACACAGACTTACCCAGAGTTTCCACAATAGGCAGTTTTTTCACAATGGCCCTTTTCTTCACCATTCTCATAACACCAAGGGCTAGAGTCACCGTGACCACAATGGGAAGACCTTCTGGAATTGCTGCTACAGCCAAACTAGGTCCAATATACACATACATTAAAATGTAAGTTAAACAGCACCCACGGCAATAATTTGAACTGGATGTTACTGAAAATAAAGCCTAATAAAATCATATTAATACAACCAACACTCAAAAATTAAACTTCTCAAAAGGAAGGGCATGATTAATATTTACTAGACACGTACTAGCTGCCAGGTTAAGCAGAGTGGTTAAAGAATATCGCTTCTGGCATCAAATTGCCAATATGTGCACCCCAAGTGTTACAAGCTCTTACTTACTTGTATGACCCTGAGCTACTTACTAATCTCCCTCATTTGTAAAATACAGATAACAACCAATATTCAAACAAAAACTTATACATGGATATTCACAGCAACACCACTCACAACAGCCAAAAGATGGAAACAGGCCAAATTTCATCAACTGACAAATGTAAAACTGTGACATCCATGCAATGGAGTATTTGGCCACAAAAAGGAATGAAGTACTAAAAACGTGCTACAACATGGATGAACCCAGGAGACATTGTGCTACATGAAAGTCAGATGCAAAAGGCCCCATATTGTATCGTTCCCTTACACGAAATGTCTAGAACAGGCAAACCCATGGACCAAAAGTGGTGAGTGGTGGCCAGGGATGGGAGGGAAAACTGGGCAGCGACTGCTTCATGTGCACAAGGTTTTCTTCTGGGACGCTGGAAAAGTTCTGGAACTAGGGGTGACCACCATACAATGCTATGCATATATGTAACTCCACTGAATGGCTCTGCATTCTAAAATGGGAGAATGTGTCACATCTATTTTATCACACTCTTAAAAACGATTTCACAGCCGGGCTCGGTGGCTCAGCCTGTAATCCTGCGCTTTGGGAGGCCGAGGTGAGTGGATGGCCTGAGCCCACGGGTTCGAGACCCGCCTGGGCAACTTGGCGAGACCTCATCTCTACAATAAATCAAAAAATTAACCGGGCATGGTAGCGCGCGCCTGTAGTTCCAGCTACTCGGAAGGCTGAGGCGGAAGGATCGCCGGAGCCCAGCAGGTCGAGGCTGCGGTGGCTGGGAGCGGCCACTGCACTCCAGTCTGGGCGACAGAGTGAGACTCCAAC
>CAUYQG010097039.1:0-18228 GCA_963574415.1 Tarsius wallacei
TAGGCAATCCACTCGCCTCGGCCTCCCAAAGTGCTGGGATTGCAGACTGAGCCACCGAGCCCAGACTTTTGACCATTTTTTTTTTCTTTTTTGAGTTGGAGTCTCACTCCGTCGCCCAGACTGGAGTGCAGTGGCCGCTCCGGCCACCGCAGCCTCGACCTCTGGGCTCCGGCGATCCTTCCGCCTCAGCCTTCCGAGTAGCTAGAACTACAGGTGCGCGCTACCACGCCCGGCTGATTTTTTGATTTATTGTAGAGATGAGGTCTCGCTTGCCCAGGCGGGTCTCGAACCCGCGGGCTCAGGCCATCCACTCACCTCAGCCTCCCAATGCGCGGGATTACAGGCTGAGCCACCAAGCCCGGCTTGAAGTTATATTTTATAGACAAAAGGTTAAAGCACCTGTTGTGCCTAACTAGCACCCTCTTATAAGAAAGGCAAAACTTTAAATGCTGGACACTCTGCATTACACGATAAGGTTTGGAAACTGGCCGTTCCCACCTGGCTAAGTCACTTTTACGAAGCCTCGTACTTCTCCTGCTGGAGGGGTAAAATACTGGATATCTGTGTGTGAACACAATAAGGATGGAAACTGATCAAACTCACCTAATTGTCCACACCTTACAACTAAGACTGCAATTTAGTGATTCATAAGGGTTTTTAACAACTTTGCCTGTTCACGATTATAAAAAAGCAGGCACAGATCATTTCATATCCATGTGGTCTGTCCACTCCAAAGCGTTTTACATCAAACTGTTACAAACAGAAATAATCAAAATGTCCTATGTGTAGCCTATTAAAAAGAACTTTTGAGCTTTTTCTAGCTGAAACACTAGAAAAGCGACACGGTGCCAACACGGAGGTCTACAGAACCAGAGAGCCAAAGAGGCACCCAACTGGCAGTCACCATTAGTGACAAAACTCCAACTGCCCGTCAGACACCTGGCAAGAACAAACCTGCTAAGGGGATGCTGCCCATTGCTTATGGGTACAGTCTGTGGGGCACTGAAAGCACGGTTGCCCCCCAAAAGGCCTTAACCTCCTGGACCTTGTCCACTGTGCAGGCCAGAAAACCAGGGAAGCAGGTGTACTCTCTTCTGAAGAGAGGAGAGGACACTTGGCTCACAAATGGTGACCACTTGTGAAGCCCTCCAAATGCGCTAAACTGCCTGGCACTGGCTCACCATCACCCCAACAACCCCCCAGATAAATATCAGGGTGCTGGAACACAAATTAATTTCTTAATTTGACGCAGGTGCCAGCCCTTTGGTCCTGGCCATCCATGTTGAAATCACATAGCCATATCCAAAAGAATTTTCTCCTTTAAACAACAGAGGAGGGAAGAAAGAGATAAAATTCAATAGCCCTCCCCCACTGTCTTTGACTCTTCAAAATCTTTGAACCATCACTTCGGCTAAATAAGTAACTTTTACAATAACCACTGTAATTTTGTGTTATAACATTATGCTTTTAAAAATTTAATACTTAAAGTTCTCAATCAGTCTCTCTAGGGTGAGGCAAGAAACAATCTTTAGGTGCCACATCTACCACAGACCAGACGCAAGGACTGCTCTCCAACATAGGATGGACGGCAGAATAACCTGGGCTTCACCCTCTAGCATATAAAGCATATCAGACTAATTGTGAAAACAAAAGAAACTGATTTCTCTTGCCAAGGTTTACCTGTTTTGAATTCTCAATGTAAGCTACAGCCTAGCTACAGGTCTCTAATGTTTTCAGTTTTTCTTTCTTCAGACTTTGTCAAAGTGGCTGTATTTCCTTGTTAAAATACAACTATAGATAATTTACAAAGGAATATTTCAACTTGCATTGATAAATTAGAGGCTTTAGCTAATCATACATATAATGTACAGGACTACTTTCTTTTTTTTTTTCTTTTTTTTTGAGTCGGAGTCTCACTCTGTCGCCCAGACTGGAGTGCAGCGGCCGCTCCCAGCCACTGCAGCCTCAACCTGCTGGGCTCTGCGATCCTTCCGCCTCAGCCTTCCAAGTAGCTGGAACTACAGGCTTGCGCTACCACGCCCGGCTAATTTTTGATTTATTGTAGAAATGAGGTCTCGCCAAGTTGCCCAGGCGGGTCTCAAACCCACGGGCTCAGGCAATCCACTCACCTCGGCCTCCCAAAATGCTGGGATTACAGGCTGAGCCACCGAGCCTGGCCGAAATCAGAATTTTAAGGCCGGGCACGGTGGCTCAAGCCTGTAATCTCAGCACTTTGGGGAGCCAAGATGAAAGGATTGCCTGAGCCTGCGGGTTCGAGACCAGCCCTGGCAACATGGCAAGACCTCGTCTCTACAATAAATCAAAAAATTAGCCAGGTGTGGTAGGGTGCACCTGTAGTTCCAGCTACTTGGAAGGCTGAGTTGGAAGAATCGCCAGAGACCAATGGGTCGATGTTGGGGTGGCCAGAAGTGTGCCACTGCACTCCAGCCAGGGCAACAGAGTGAGACTCCAACACACAAAAAAAAAGAAATCAGAATTTTAAAAAAATAAAACACTTGAAAAGGAAAACTTTTACGTTTTATGGAAGTAGGTAAGAATGGACACAATCTCACATGATGTGTCACATCACACCATAATGGAAAATCAGTAAGTTACTAAAACCTTTACTTTGCCACAAATTCACTTTTCAAAAGTTCAGCATTCCTTTTCTAGAAAAAGAGATAACAAAGCTTTTTGAAAGTTTAAATAAAGATTATATAATATGTGCCAACTTTACAAAGGCAAGAAAATGAAAAGCATACGTATTCTTAGCATTTAGCACTTGGAGAAACATACACAAAAAATGATTCAATTGGTTCAAAAAAAGGCTAGAATTACACGCATGACAGGGAGAAGAAGAGCTTGTATGAGTGTGAATTTGGGTTTTTTCTCCTTTACAAGTCAACAAGCATTACTTCCAAAAAAGCATAAACGATCACTTTAAAAATTTTATGTATGAGTCTAGTCTTCTCTGGATATTGTTAAAGCTATAAACTTGTACCGAGCAAAGGGCATAAAAAACTGTTCTTAAATCATTAGTTTCCTTTGTTGTTGGATTAGAATGAAGAGTTTAATGTAGAATAGAGACATAACCTAGGCGTGTCTAACAAAAGTTAAAGATTTAATTAAATCACACTATTAAAAATTAACCTACCACCTTGATTTCACAAAAACACAAACTAAAATCCAAATAAAATTACTTCCTCAATGTCATCTTACAGTTAAAATGGGGTCAGGACTAGACTCCAAGCTTCTTAACTTTCCATTACATCCTACTGCCTACAATTTAATTTTCCGACACTATAAAAATATTTCTACTCTGAGTTACTCCTCAAAATGAAGTGATTTTAAGCTGTTGTTATTTTTACTAGTTCCAATAACTTTAAGAAATAAGATAAACAAATGATGATTTTAAATAAAGATTCTGAAATCCACTAAAAAAACTCACAAGTCACACAAAGAATAAATATTGAAGAAATTCAGAAATAAAATTTATTTTATACCTAAATAGCAAAGGGTTTACATATATATGTACATGCGTATGTGTGTATCTCTCAAAGAGGCACAGGATATACAGTCAGTCCTGCCATATTCATGGGTTCTGTGACTTCAACCAACAGCATATTGAAAATATAGTTAGGTCCACAATGGTTGCATCACTACTGAAGACATACAGACTTTTTTCTTGTCATGATTCCCTAAATGATATATAGTATAACAACTACTTACATAGCATTTACATTTTATTAGGAATTATGTGTAACCCTGAGATGATTTTTATTCACAGTTGTGGTGGCATACAGAAGGAGGAAGGTTTAAAGTATAGGAGGATGAGCCGGGCTCGGTGGCTCAGCCTGTAATCCCACGCTTTGGGAGAGTGAGGTGAGTGGATTGCCGGAGCCCACAGGTTCGACACCCGCCTGGGCAACTTGGCGAGACCTCAACTCTACAAAAAAAATTAGCTGGGCGTGGTAGCGCGCACCTGTAGTTCCAGCTACTTGGAAGGCTGAGGCGGAAGGATCGCCAGAGCCAGTCTAGCAGGTTGAGGCTGCGATGACCAAGAGCATGCGACTGCACTCCAGTCTGGGCAACAGACTGAGACTCCAACTCAAAAAAAAAGTATAGGAGGATGCATGTAGGGTATAGGCAAATGCCGTGCAATTTTATAGAAGGGACTTGAGCATCCCCAACTTTTGGTACCACACAGGGCCCAGGAACCAATTCCCCAGGGACACCAAGGGATGAATTGGATAAAAAAAGACTGAGATAGGGCAACCCCCCTCGGGTCCCCTCCCACTGTGGGAGCTTTTCTGTCCTCTCAATGAATCCTGCTTTCAAAAAAAAAAAAAAAAGATTAAGATACCCATACTCCCAAATTAACAGGAAGTAATACAAGTTACTGATCCAAAACAATGAAAAAGTAGTTATGGTTTCAAAATAAAAACCAAACAAGCTATGTTAACCTTTTCTAACAATCTTATACAGAATAATACAAAAACATTAAAATAATACCAAAGCTTAAGTGTCTTTCTCTCTGTGTCAGTTTTGTTTTATAAATTAATATGGTAATATCCTGACACCTACTTCTGCTTCGACAGCATGAGGAGTTCAGCTGACCCATTCCCCAGTGAAACATGTGAAAATTATAATCATTCAAATCTTCTGGAAATGGTCCTAAGAGTAGACAGCAAAGGAAGAAATATCCAAGAAAATCTACAAAATAGTAAAAAAGCTAAAAGTCTATGGCATTTGAAGCAAGACCATTCCCTCCTGACTCTAGCTTGGTAGGTGGAGACTCCACTATGGATAGCTGCAATCAAGAACACTGGGTTCCTCCCCCAGCTCCCAGGCACAGAGCTCTGCATAACTCATCTGGCCCCCAGGTCCCTGTTGCTGAGGCCTAGTCCTGGGTGAGTGCAGCCAGGAAGTGGAGGCTGCCTTCTTCCATCCGACACCCACTTATAGAGCAGAAGTTATACCTTGGGCATGGCACATGCAGAACATTGGGGCCCTCACAGCCACTGTTCCAGCTCAAGAGGCAGTAATTTCCCACCAGGAGAGAGAAGCCAAGGGAACTTCAAGCTGCTGCCTTCCCTGTCATCCCAGGGTGACTGTAAGCATACCCAAAGCCATGCCTCCTAGAGGGGGGAAATAGTCTTCTCTAAAGGATTCTAGCCAGTCACTAAACCAACAAGCAAATAACAATAACAAGCCCTCAAGGGGATGGGGGACAACCAGTATCAAAGTTACTACAATTTATTATCTAAAATGTTTTTTCCAACAAAAAAAAAGTACAAAGAAAAAATCCCTATGTTAGAAAAAAAATTAGGCAACAGAAACTACTTGATTGAGCAATCAGATTTCAGACTTATTTAAAAAGGCTACAGGCTGGGGCAGTGGCTCATGCCTGTAATCCCAACACACTGGGAGGCCAAGGTGGAAGGACTGCTTGAGCCCAGGAGATCAAGACCTTCCTGAGTAACAGCAAAACTTCATCTATACAAATAATCAAAAAATTAGCCAGGTGTGGTGTCCCACTTGTATTCCCAGCTATTCAGGAGGCTAAGGCAGAAGGAGTGCCTAAGCCCAAGAGTTTGAGGCTGCAGTGAGCCATGATCATGCAGCATGGGTAACAGTGAGACCTCGACTCAAAAAAGCTTTAAAGTAGCCATCATAAACATGTTCACAGAACTAAAGGAAAGCATGATTATACAAGTAATTAATGCCAGATATGGGGACAATGTTGCATCAACTAGAAAATAACATCAATAAAGATAAATTATAAAAACAAAAACCTATTGAAATTCAAAACTCTGAAAGTCAAAGGCAAAGAGAAAATCTAGAAAGCAACAAGAGAAAAATGACATATCACTTACTTACAAGAGAATCCTAATACGATTACCAGCTGATTTCTCAGGAGAAACAAAAGAGGCTAAAAGGCAGTGGCAAAACATATTAAAAGTGCTCAGAGAAGCCGGGCTCGGTGGCTCAGACTGTAATCCCATGCTTTGGGAGGCCGAGGTGAGTGGACTGCCTGAGCCCATAGGTTCTAGACCTGCCTGGGCGACTTGGCGAGACCTCATCTCTACAATAAATCAAAAAAATTAGCCAGGCGTGGCAGTGCGCGCCTGTAGTTCCAGCTACTTGGAAGGCTGAGCGGAAGGATCCCCGGAGCCCAGCAGGTCGAGGCTGCGGTGGCTGGGAGTGTGCCACTGCACTCCAATCTAGGCGACAGAGAGAGACCTCAACTCAAAAAAAAAAAAAAAAAGTGCTCAGAGGGAAAAAACATCAATCAAAAACCTCACATTCAGCAAAGCCATTTTTCAAAATTGAAAGCAAGGCCAGGTGAAGTGGCTCACGCCTATCATCCCAGCATGCTGCTAGGAGGAGGAAAGAGGAAAATACCTGAGTACAGGGGTTCAAGACCAGTTGGAAAACCTGGCAAGAACTCATCTCTGCAATAAGTCAAAAAATTAGCCAGATGTAGTGGCATGTGTATGTAGTTCCAGCTACTTGGAAGGCTGAGGCAGAAGGATAGCCTGAGCCCAGGAGGCTGAGGCTGCAGTAGCAGGCTGCAGTAGCCATGACCATGCCACTGCACTCCACCCTGGTTGACAGAGTGAGACTCCAACTCAAAAAAAAAAAAGAAAGCAAAATAAAGACATTCATAGAAAAACAAAAACCGAGAATCTGTTACTAGCAGACCTACATTACAAGAAATACTAAAGGAAGTTCTTCAGGTTGAAAGCCAGTAATCCCAGAAGGTAATTCAAAGAAAAAAGAAAAACCTCAAGTCAATAATCTAACCTTCTACCTAAAGACACTGGAAAAATAAAAGCAAATTAAACCAAAAGCAAGCAAAAGGGAGTTTAGAATAAAAATGTATAATAAAAGTATGCTTATAATAAAAATTAGAATAGTAGTTAATATGATAATAGAAAAAGAGATAAAAAATAATGAAACCAAAAGCTGGTTCTATAAAAAGATCAACAAAATTGACAAACCTGTAGCAGACTGGCCAAGAAACAGAGAAAAGATACAAATCAGAAATTAAAAAGGGGGCATTACTACTGACATTGCAAAAAGAAAAAGGTTATTTAAAAATACTATGAATAAGTATACCAACAAATTAGATAAATGTAGTTGAAATGTAAAAATTCCTAGAAAAACACTAAATAGTGAGACAGATTCAAGAAGAAATAGACAGTAAACAGATTGAATTAGTAATTTAAAAACTATCTCACAAAGCCAAGTCCAGGCCCAGATGGCTTCACTGCTGAATTCCACCAAACATTTAAAGGAGAATCAATATCAATTCTTCACAAACTCTTCAAAAAAACAGAAGAGGGAACACTTAGCAGCTCATTTTATGAGGCCATAATTAACTCTGATTTTAAAAAAAGAAAACTCAGGCAAAGCCATCATAAGAAAACTAAAAACCAGTATCTCTTATGATATGGACATAAAAACCCTCAACAAAATACTGGCAAACTGAATCCAGTAACATGTAAAAAGATTCATATAATATGACCAAACAGAACTTATTCCAAAGATGAAAGGTTGGTTTAACATCTAAAACTGAACGAACATTATATATAGCATGCTAATAAGATAAAAATCAAAAGGCTTTATATTTGCAAATAGTTTTTTTCCAGTTACAAAAAAATCAAACTATTAATAGTAGTCTTTTTTTTTTTTTGAGTTGGGGTCTCACTCTGTCACCGAGTCTGGAGTGTGGTGGCACGATCATGGCTCACCACAGCCTGGATTTCCTGGGCTCAGGTGAACCTTCTGCCTCAGCCTCCCAACAGGTATGCATTACTACGTCCAGCTAACTGTTTTATTACTTTTTGTAGAGACAAGGTCTCACTATGTTGCCTAGGTTTGTCTTGAACTCTTGGGTTCAAGCAATTCTCCCACCTTGGCCTCCCAAAGTGCTGAGATTACAGGAGTGAGCCACTGTGCCTGGTCAAAAGTAGTCTATTATCTACTACTGAAAGTATGAAAAATAGTTTATCTTAAATTATAAATGATTTCTTCATTATGAAGTCAAAATTATGTTTGCTTTAAAACAAACTCAAATGTATATTTTATGAAGTGATAATTAAAGCCCTACCCAACGTGAAGGATCACTGATCAAATTAATAAATAGTGCTGATAATTTAGTCCGTCGGATTTCTTGACATGTTGCACATGAAACCGCCATGAAGCATTCAGCACAAGCCTTCCGGACTCCCCACACGTTATCTGAACACAACTGGAAAAACCTGGGCAGCTATGCAAGAAGAAAAGGGTTGTATTAGTCAGACAAAGACAGTGCATTTCAATAGACACTTATCTTTCATGGTGTTTTTACACATTGGATTTTCTGAAGAAGTAGAAGATCTACTTAGTATTAATACACAGCAATTTTTAATAAATTACATCTAATTCATAACCTAATTGAATAAGCAAAAGCAAAAACACTCCCAAGAAATATAGCTCAAATATTATCCAAAAGTTTGTAACTAATCTGATCTTAATTATTTTGTACAACAAATGGTTTCAGAAACTCTGTCAGTATGTTAATTTGAACATCAAGCACATATATCCCATATACTATTTTTTGAGGGGGTGGTGGGGGCTTTCCGACATAGCCCAGAGAGCCTGCTAAACAAATTCTAAAAGAGCTGTAACACTGTCCATGTACTATTTTAAACTGTCCATGTACTATTATAAACCTGTTTATAGATGTAATATGCTACCAAAATACTTGAGAGTTACAATATAATTAAAGATCCAGTTGAATAAAGAACTGACTTGCTTAATAGAAATGGAGGAGGTAAAAACAGATCAATGGTTCTGACACATACCTGATTTTTGTTTTTTGAGTTGGGGGCCTCACTTTATCACTCAGGCTAGAAGCACAGTGGCATGATCATGGCTCACCACAGCCTCGACCTCCTGGGCTCAAGCAATACTTCTGCCTCAGCCTCCCATATAATTGGGACTACAGGTAGTTGCCACAAAACCCAGCTAATTTTTTTTTTTTTTGTAGAGATGATGTATCACTATGTTGCCTAGGCTGGTCTCTAACTCCTGGGTTCAAGCAATCCTCCCACCTTGGCCTCCCAGAGTGATAGGATTACAGACATGAGCCGCAACTGCACCTGGCCATGTTTTGTTTTTGTTGTTTTTTTTAAGAGACAAGGTCTTACTCTGTTGTCCAGGCTGAAATAAAATGATATAATCATAACTCACTATGCCTCAAACTCCTGGGCTGAAGCAATCCGCTGGCCTCAGCCTCCCAAAGCACTGGGATTACCAGCATTAGCCACTCATCTGGCCCATACCTGTATTTTTAATAAACTGTCTTTATGAAAACATAATTCAAGTGCCCAGATTACAGAAATTTAAATTGCTAAATTCAAAGTTATTACTACCTTTCTGATTTATTCGTGCCTTTCTGGTTTCTTACTACCTTTCACGCCTTTCTGGTTTATTACTACCTTTCTGTTTTATTCATGAGGTTGTGTTAATAAAATTTTGAGGTAAATATATGCATTTCACACTTTATGTACTTTGCTTACTCTTTTATATCTGCAATACTTACCAACATTTCCTCAGTAGCTTGCTGGCCAACTACACTGCAAATGTCTCCAAAATTGGCAGCACAGACCTGACAATAAAAGCATCACTGACATTTCAAAATATTACATAGACAGTTCTTTGAAAGTAATCTTTTAAATTTCACATATCAGTACATTAACAACAGAAAAAAAACTAACTATAAAAAATACCTTTCGAACATGAAACATTCTGCAATCACAGCACATCTCACAAAACCTAGGGAGGATGAGACGCTCTGTAATGTCTTTCCCAACCATGGGAGCCATTTTGCACATTATCTAAAATAAGAACAAAAGCACACAGAAAATATCTTTAAAGTAAAGCTATTTCAGTTAAATTTATTAACTTAATAAAAGTATGTAATTTAAGGAAATGTATGACATCATTATCCTACATACATCACAGAAAACATCCACAGCCAACTATTAATTTCATCTTATTGACCCAAGTAGAAAAAAGAAAAATAGATATTAGCTACTCTCAATAAAACAAAATCAATCCATATATACTAAGTGCACAGTAAACCCACAGAAATCATAAAATTCACTGTTGTCCATAGTTTTCATCTTATTTCAAAATCATTTTGCCTATTAACTTTGAAAGCAAACAAAACAAAACCCTACATTTTCCCAGTAAAAAATAAATGGCAACTGTTCAAAAGGAAAGATTATTCCTAAGAAGGATCTGATTTAGCATATCTGTACTACTCAGAAAAGACCATACAAAACAAGCCCTCACCTTGCAAAGTACTGTGTTAACTGAATTTCATGCATATGAGAACAGTACGTATCCTGGTTATGCAAAGCTACGGTTCTAAGGAATGAAAGCAAGGACAGTTCTGATATGAACATGTTCCAGTTAAAACAGCACCAAGTAAAGTAAGGATTAAGTTTATTTGAAAACTGGCCCTCTATTATTTAAATACATTCTCCTACAGTTAATATAAAAAGAAATCACACAGTCTACCATCATTTATCAATTATATCTATTGCTAGACTGTGTAAATATGACAAGATAAAGAAGTAAAAGGCATACAGATTAGAAAGAAAAATTCTCTCTATTAATTTATGACATGATTGTCTACATAGGAAATCCCAAGGTATCTACAAAGAAGCCACCAGAACAAATAAATGAGTTTAGAAAGGATACAGGATATATATCTGAATATTAAAATCTATTGAGTGGGCCGGGCTCGGTGGCTCAGCCTGTAATCCCGCGCCTTGGGAGGCCGAGGTGAGTGAACTGCCTAAGCCCGCGGGTTCGAGACCCGCCTGGGCAACTTGGCAAGACCTCATCTCTACAATAAATCAAAAAAATTAGTCAGGCGTGGCAGTGCACGCCTGTAGTTGCAGCTACTTGGAAGGCTGAGGCGGAAGAATCAGCGGAGCCCAGCAGGTCGAGGCTGTGGTGGCCAGGAGCATGCCATTGCACTCCAGTCTGGGCGACAGAGTGAGACCCCAACTCAAAAAAAAAAAAAAAAAAAATCTATTGGGTTCTATAAATTAGCAATGAACAACTAGAAACATTTAAAGACAGTATTATTCACAATAGTTTTTTAAAAATATTATTTCTAATAAAATACATGAGATCTTTCTGCTGAAAAGTACAAAATATTGATGATATAAATCAAAGACCTAACTAAATGGAGAGATCTACCATGTTCATGGATTGTAACACTGGCAATTCTCATCAAGTTGATATGTAGATTCAGCACAATTCCTATCAAAATCCCAGCATCATCAAAATTGAAGTCAATGCCTCTCCTAATTAATAAGAATAAGCATCTCGAAGCCCAGTTAGTGACCCAAAGTTACACTATTCTGTGCTGATGCAGCATAACCAAGTGTACTAGAGTGAATTACTCCCAAGATAGAAAAAAAAGTAGGACCCAGGGAGTATAAAATATGACAAAAAAAAACCAAAAACACCTCAAACTAATTGTAAGCAAATTGGGATTCCTACTAGCACTGAATAAAGTCTTTTTATTATAATATTTTACTAATTCTACATCTCATCAAGAATTACAATAGGGCAAGTTAGACTCTGCTCAATATAAACCAACAATTATGCCAAGGCCAAAACTGATTTCCTTTATTGAGGAATTCCTGAAATTAAAAGACATATATATGTTCTGGACCTAGTCAGAAGTGGTAGACATACAATACGGTGAATGTATTAAATGCCAATAATTTATACTCTACAATTAGTAATTCCACCGCTTTAGAAGACTGGAGCAGGAGAATCGCTTGAACCCCTAAGTTTGAGACTAGCCTAGAGGCCGGGCTCGGTGGCTCAGCCCATAATCCCACACTTTGGGAGGCCGAGGTGAGTGAATTGCCTGAGCCCGTGGGTTCGAGACCCACCTGGGCAACATGGTGAGACCTCATCTCTACAAATTAAAAAAAATTAGCTGGGTGTGGTAGCGCATGCCTGTAATACTGGCTACTTGGAAAGCTGAGGCAGAAAGATCGCCGGAGCCCAGCAGGTAGAGGCTGCGGTGGCCAGGAGCGGTCACTGCACTCCAGTCTGGGCAACAGAGTGAGACTCCAACTCAAAAAAAACAAACAAACAAACAAAAAAAGAGACTAGCCTAGGCAACATAGTGAGACCTATTCGCTACAAAAATAAGAAAAAAATAAGTCAGGTGTGGTAGCATGAGCCTGTGGTTCCAGCTACTTGGAAGGCTGAGAAAAAAGGATTGCCTGAGCCCAGCAAGTCGAGGCTGTGGTAGCCATGGTCATGCCACTGCACTCCAGCCTGGGTGACAGAGTAAGACTCCAACTCAGACAAAAAAAAAGAAAGTTTTTCAAGGGAAAGAGACTAGAGAGATCACCTAATTCATTTCACTAATGATGATCTAGAAAAAGTAAAAAATTTTGGTGTAATTTTTTTTATATCAACAAAAATGTAACTAAATCATTTTAGGTTAGATCTGAATACATTTTCTGACGAATTTACCAATATGCCATCAGAATTCTTTTTTTTTTTTTTTTGAGCTGGAGTCTCACCTGCCACACAGACTGGATGGAGTGCAGTAGCTGCTAACGGCCATTGCAGCCTCGACTCACTGGGCTCCGGCGATCCTTCCACCTCAGCCTTTCGAGTACCCGGAATTACAGGCACGCGCTACCATGCCCAGCTGATTTTTTTGATTTACTGTAGAGATGAGGTCTCGCCAAGTTGCCCAGGCGGGTCTCAAACCCGCGGGCTCAAGTAATCCACTCACCTCAGCCCAGAATTCTTACTATCTGAACTCAGGAACCACAGATGTGAATCACAACAGATATTAGTGTAGTATAACTCATGTTGTAACTATGATGGTACTCGAGTATTCAGAATATTTGCAAACCAAGTCCAAAAACCCCAAAATTTACTATTACACTTGACTTTATTAGGTGCATAATGACTTAACAATCTGTATATTCTTCTAATAATCATCATTAATATCACATATCATAGTAAAATTACTTGCCTATCTCTCCCCCAAAGACCACTGTCAAGGGCAGGAGCCAAGTAATACAGGGTTTTTTTATTTTGTTTTTAAGCGCACTGATAGTGACCATTTTATTTCTCCACTTTGACATAATGGATTTACAGTTACTTATTATTTTCTTATTGTGTGAAAATACACTTTTCCTTTGTAAGCCTTTATGCACCCTTCTAGGCCTGATTATGTTTCAAATGTAATGATTTGTAGCTACTTTCATAGATACATACCAAACAAGATAAGCCAACTCAACCTTCAGTGAGCACCTCCTATCAGTCTACTTTTGCCTGAATGGAAAAACAGCATTCCACTTACAGCCACAGCTTCTGTTTTCACGTCATCGTTGCTATCTGGTGCAGTCAGCTCTATGAGGACAGGACATACTCTGGTCTCCACATCAAATCGCTCAATTAGCTCCTGCTCCAGCAGAGCCAGCAAAGCTGCCTGACTTGTCTTCCTCACCTAGGAAAACAATAGCAATATAAACAATGTACATATATGATATAAAAAGCTCTCCATTTCATCTTTACAAACTTAAAGACTTCATGTCTCAAAAGGATCTATAATTGGCAAAACTTCGCAAATAAATATTTGTGGCTATTTTCTTCAACTAATACAAAGACATAACTTGGTAGATTGTGTTATAACATATGAAATAGAACACAAAAGCCATTCTTGTAAAAGATGTCTCACAAAGTAATAAACATTAAGGGACACCTAGGAGGGTACCAAATGAGAGTGCAGTTACTAGGTATTATCTACAATGGCATGAAGAGATCTATTAGATTTGTCAGATTGTCAACTCATCTTGTCTAAGACAAATGGTCATTTCTAAATAGCAGAAAAATGAAGCTAAGATGAAAAAAGCATTCCAACAAGACCACTTAAGCTAGGCCATTCTACACACATTACACTCACTACATGCATTTCTTTTAAGAACATGTAAATGGTACTCTTACCTGATTATTCTGATCTGCAAGATATCTAACCACAATAGGTAGTAAGAATTTGGAAAAAGCATATGGTATTGAAGGCCGGTTTTCTTGACAAAACAATGCAATATGAGGCACCTGTTCCATCAACTCCGCTCGCACAGTTGGTTCTATTGAAATAACGGCAGCATAAGCAAACACATTCTCCCACAGTAGCAAAATCTTAACCTGGGCTTAAGATTATTTAGGCAGTCTTTGGATTTTCATCCTCAGCATAAAAAGGACTTACGAAAACGTTCTCTAACTCTACAATCCTTTTTACAACCATACACAGGTCAATCTCATTAGTGAAAGGACTTTACCCCCAACCCAAGTTTCTATTGTACATAGTATACACTGAGTATGTAATTACTTCTTATAATAAGTAATTCTATTCATCACCCACATGGTGCCACACTGTGCTAGGGGTTAAATATCTTATCTGATATTCATATCAATACTATGATATGGTATTATCCATAAACTTCACTACTCAAGGAACTACTAGGACAAGTATTAAGAACTGGCTCCTACTCTCAACACAGTCAATGAACAAAAGATTTAAAATTAGATTTAATTAAGACTAAAAAAGGGTAAATGAATATTTTAAAAGACAGATCAGAAAAATAAAAACCTGAAAAGATCCAAGTGTATATGGCAAATGTAAAAGTGAGCAATATGGCATTTCAAATCTCTGGGTCATGAAAAGATCAACTGTCCAATAAGTAATGGCAGGAAAATCATTCAGGTAGGTGAGAAAAAAAGACTTCTACTGCACATCACACACAAACTTCAGGCAAAATAAAGTTCTAAACTTTTTTTTAAAAAGATCAAAAACACTAAAAGATATCATTAAAAGAAATGTTCAATCTTGAGATAGGAAGACAAAGTCCATAAACCAATTGAAAGATCGACTGATTTCACCTTATAAAAACGTTTTTATAGATAACACTGCACTCAGTTAAAAGGCAAAACAGCCTGAGAGAAAATGCACATGTACAAAATATTAGGAAGTAAACTATACAAAGGACACACTGTTCAAATGAATGTAAAAAAGAAAGAATACAAATAGGCAATCCATAGAGGACTCACAAGTAACAAACACAGGCAGACATGAAGGATTATCAGTAACAAGTCTTTACATCAGACCAAACAGAATTTTGGTTCTATTATTATTATGTACTATTAAAGTTACCCTAAGGTAGATATATGTTAATGTGTCCACTGGACTTTCAAATCTCAACAAAGAGAAATTAACAGATCTATCAGAAGAAAACATATGATCATTTTACAAAGCTCAGAACCTTATCAACAAACCAGTATCTGAAATTTCTATTATACTATCGTGCCATGTGAAATTGGACAGATTTGAACAAAACAGAGTGCTTCTGTTTTAAAGAAAATGTAATTTTTTTAAAAAGCAGACATACAGGCCTCTACTTTTCTCTCTGATCCTAAATTTTATAAATTAACACTGAGCTAATTATTTACATATATTTTTTAAGCAAAAGGAGAACACAAGTTATAGTTTCATTTAAAAATGAAATTAGCCAGGCACAGTAGCTCATGCCTATAAACCCAGCACTTTGGGAAGCCAAGGTGAGAGAATTATCTGAACCCAGGTGTTTGAGACCAGTCTGCGTAACCTGGCAAGACTTCGTATCTACAATAAATCAAAAAAATTAGCCGGGCGTAGTGGTACACACGCATGTAGTTCCAGCTACTTGGAAGGCAGAGGCAGAAGGATCGCCTGAGCCCAGCAGGTCGTGGTTGCAGTGGCTGTGAATGTGCCACTGCACTCCAGCCTGGGCAAAAAAGTGAGACTACAACTCAAAAAAAGAAAAAATGAAATTAGCAATTTCTTTCTTCAAAGCCTTGTTTAGGCAAATAGACCAATGAAGTAAAAAAAAAAATAAGTCCAATTACAGGGAAAGACGATCTCTTCAATAAATTGAACTGTATCAACTGGCTAACCCCATTAAAAAAAGAAAGCGGCGGGAGGAAGGGGGGAAAAAGAAACCAACAAAATATCACACTCATATATACTCATGAATAAATTCCTGGTGGAATACAGATCTAGATATCAAAAGCAAAAACAATAAAGCTTTTGGATAAAAGACAACAAGGAAAAAAGATACATAACTTTAAGGTAGGGAAAAATTTCTTAGAGGACACAAATACCTATAAAAGAAAAGAACTGGCCGGGCTTGGTGGCTCAGCCTGTAATCCCGCGCTTTGGGAGGCCGAAGTGAGTGGATTGCCTGAGCCCGCGGGTTCGAGACACGCTTGGGCAACTTGGCGAGACCTCATCCCTACAATAAGTCAAAAAATCAGCCAGGCGTGGTAGCGCGCACCTGTAGTTCCAGCTACTTGGAGGCTGAGGCGGAAGGATCGCTGGAGCCCAGCAGGTCAAGGCTGTGGTGGCCGGGAGCGGCCACTGCACTCCAGTCTGGGTGACAGAGTGAGACTCCAACTCAAAAAAAAAAAAGAAAAAAGAAAGTACTTTGAAGGTGACTGAAGTTTAAACATGTAGGAAAAAACCATAATTTTTTATAAATGAATTCTGGGGTTTTGGGGTCCCTCCCTTGCATTCAATGCCTTTCACCTTCATGGCCATGTACCTCTTTCTCCATGTTCTCCATTATTCTATTCTGGTCCAGGCTAGGTTGGTTGGACTTATACAGCTCTCTTTCCCCTTGTCTGGGAATGTTTTCTCTAGAAGGTACATGATGTATTCTTCTCCATTGATGAGAGTGTCACTTGGGACATGGCCAGCTTCTCCCCAAGTCACAGAGGAGCTGGGGCATAGAGTAGGACCTGAACTTGAGTTAAGATCTCTCACCATCCCTCTCTGCAGATTTCTGCCACCAGTGAGGAACAGCGGCACAATAAGAGTACAGAAGACCAAATGGGTTTGCTTCTGGTGTGAGAAAATGCATATAGTAAAAACAGACACTAAGTATCTGCGGGTGACTTTTACGTACTTTTGACATGTTCCCTACAAAGCATAAGCTGTACTATAAGGAAACCCAAGTGTTGGCCAGACGACTGTCCCCAACCCAAGTCTTCCAGCTGGCTCTGGTCACTTGCATGCCCCACCTTGTTCATTTGGGCTCATTTGGGAAACCCCAAATGAGCTAGGTGCAGTGGTTCACGCCTGTAATCCCAACACTTTGAGAGGCCAAGGTAAGAGGATTGCCTGAGTTCGAGACCAGCCTGGGCAACTTGGCAAGACCTTGTCTCTACAATACATCAAAAAATTAGCCAGTCGTGGTGCACGCCTGTGGTTCCAGTCACTTAGAAGACTGAGGCAGAAGGATCGCCTGAGCCCAGCAGGTCAAGGCTGCAGTGGCTGTGAGCATGCCACTGCACTCCAGCCTGGACAACAGAGTGAGACTCCAACTCAGAAAAAAAAAAAAGAAAGGAAACCCCAAATGCCTCCATGTTCCCAGCGTTCTCATGGCCACCCCTCATCCAACTTCTCATTTTTTATGAGGAACTCTGCATCTCCGTCTGACTCTGCATCCTCATACCATTTTGTTCCTCTAGCCAGTACTGATCCAAGAGTCCTTTTTGCTCTGTGTTTCTGGAATCAACAGCTGGAAATAAGGCTCTCTGTGCAATAGCTTCTTACCTGTGGCAAGGAAATAAAGAATGGGGGATTATTTATTTATTTACTTATTTATTTATTATTTTGAGTTGGAATCTCACTGTCGCCCAAGCTGGCACGATCATGCCTCACAGCAACCTCAACCTGCTGGGTTCAGGCAATCCTTCCACCTCAGCCTTCCAAGTAGCTGGAACTACAGGCGTGTGCCACCATGACCTGCTAATTTTTTTGATTTATTGTAGAGACAAGGTCTTGTCAAGTTGCTCAGGCTGGTCTCAAGCCTGTGGACTCAGGCAATCCTCTTGCCTCTGCCTCCCAAAGTGCTGGGATTACAAGCGTGGTGTGCCTGACTTAATTTATTCTAATTCAACTTTTTATGATAATTTTCTTTTTTTTAGAGATGGAGTCTCACTATGCTGCCCAGGCTGATCTTGAACTCCAGGGCTCAAGAGATGTTCCCAACTTGGTCTCCTAAAGTGTTAGGATTTCAAGGCATGAGCCACTGTGCCTGGCTTATTTATTTATTTATTTTTGAGTCAAGGTCTCACTCT
>CAUYQG010097045.1:0-16175 GCA_963574415.1 Tarsius wallacei
AATCATTAAGTGGCAGAATACTTATAAAAGAAGGAAAGAACTCGGTGGCTCAGCCTGTAATCCCACGCCTTGGGAGGCTGAGGTGAGTGGATTGCCTGAGCCCACGGGTTCGAGACCCGCCTGGGCAAGCAAGACCTCATCTCTACAATAAATCAAAAAATTAGCCAGGTGTGGTAGCGAGCGCCTGTAATTCCGGCTACTCGGAAGGCTGAGGCAGAAGGATCGCCGGAGCCAAGCAGGTCGAGGCTGCAGTGGCCGGGAGCGGCCACTACTGCACTCCAGTCTGGGCGATGGAGTGAGACTCCAACTAAAAAAAAAAAAAAGGAAAGACCAGCAAATGGCAAGGACCTCAAATGGTTATATTCTTTATTTGGGGTTTCTTCAGGTTAATAAATTATTTTTGTCTTATTAAAGACAAGGGCTCTAAAGGAATGATCAGCACATGGAGGTCAGGAGACCAGGGACCAATGAATACTTTGCCAATCATCAGATGTTAATGTTAAGTAAGTCTTTGGATATCAACATAACTCAGTTTCTCCTCCTTAAAATGAGATGAATTTTTGGAATATGTGAAGTCAAAAGTAAATGCCTTTAAAAATGCAAAGTACTATATGCAAATAGAGCAATTAATGATACAAATTAAAAGTGTTTCTATATGTTATATCAGCAGTCCCCAACCTCCTTGGCATCAGGGATCAGTTTTGTGGAAGACAATTTTTCCATGGATTGGGGGGCAAGATCATCAGACATCAGGTTCTCATAAGGAGCATGTAAACTAGATACCTTGCATGTGCAGTTCATAATAGGGTTTGTGCTACTATGAGAATCTAAAGTCGCCAGTGATCTGACAGAAGACAGAGTTTTGCTCACCTGCCCACTCACTTCCTGCTATGCAGCCCAGTTCCTAATAAGCCACAGACTTGTAACAGTCTGCCACCCAGGGGTTAGGGACCCCTGTTTTATATCCATTGCATGTTTAAGTGCCTCTTACAATGACCTGGAGTGGAAGGACTCCTGACCTAGGAATCAGAGCACTAGTAGAGACTATCTTCTTGTAATATTTTCCAGGGGTTCTGAGTTTTGGCTAGACAAATGGCCACCAATACATCCAGACTACATTTCCTATCCTCCTTCCAGCCAGGAGTGGCCAAGTGACCAAACTCCAACCAATGGGATATGTGCAGAAATGATGTGTAACAGTCTTAAGATACCTCCTTGGAAACATGTGATGTGGGCTTTCTTTTTTCCCTTTTCTACTGGCTAAAACAAATGTGGAAACCAAGTTTATCTTGAACTGCTGGACTGCTCACCTCTGGTCTGTTAGACAAGTGAGACATCACCTTTGCGTTATTTAAGCCATTGTATTTTGGGATTGCTCCACAACAGCAGTTTAGCCTGTATCTCCCTAACCAATACACCTGTGTTCCAGCCCAAGTCTATCAGGTACAGGCTAGTTGGCCTACGTCTCTGCACCTGCCCACATATAGAACAAAGAGACATTATCTGCCCCACCTACCTCACAAAGTGATGATCAACATCAAATAAGACATAATGAATGTGTTCAAAAGGCATCATTATGTTAATGTAAACAATTAGTAAATAATCCAAAGAATAAAATGTAAATGAGGTATAAACATCTTGTCTAACACTACTCACACTATCAAAATGAGCATTCAGCTTCCTTTTAATTTCCAAATAAATTACATGCCAATTTTTAAAATTAAGAAGTTAATAAACTAGTAGTCCTCACATAATGTCAAACTTTAAAATACTCCTTCCCTTCCCCTCTTCCCTATTCATGATGGCATAAAGACTGTAGACTCTTCACATTTGCACTTTTGATGATTCTCAAGTGATTTTGTCAAGCTACACGTTTTAATCCCTCACACCAAAAGCAGTACATAAATTAACTCATTAATGAAGACAGTGAATGCTTTTAGTTAGACACAAAGTAAAGAGAACTGAATTAGACACACACAGACGTTGTACAATGATTACAGAAGCTGTACAATATACAAATGATGAAATCATGAGCAGATTAATAAGTACAAGAACAAAGCTAGCAAGAGAATCCCACCATTCTCTCAGGACTACTGTCACAATCCAGCTTTAGAGACTTACATTTGACACTGTCTACACTTTGGTGACAGTGCATATAGTTAGGGACATTTTTCTGACCTTGAGGTATGATTTCTTTTCATAAATGCCAAAGATTAAATGTGCTTTCTCCCATCAAATGAGTCAGCAGAGGTTGGAAAACTAATAAAGAAATCCATGTCAATGTGGCATGTTCCTATCTCTACCACATTCTGACTGTGTATACATTTACTTGGACTCAAGTGATAATGAACTTGTAATAGTAACCTCTCATCTTCTTGCTATTCTTGAGCCACAGTGGATTTCTTTCTATCCCTTAAACTTACCAAGCTCTTCCCACCTTGGAAACTTTGTATGTGCCCTTGTCTGAAGATTTCTGCTCCAGGATCTGTGCATAGCTGGTTTCTCATCATTTAGGTCTGGCTCAAATATCCTTACCCAATTTACATTTGGCTCTCCCTTCAAGACAATTTTTAACACATTATAGCCTATATGATTGCCTAAAATAACTGTGTTAATTGTTTATTGATTCTCTGCATCCCCACTCATATGTTATACTCAACTAGAAAGTACTCTCGGTGACAGCACATACCTGTCTATCCAGCACTGGAACAGTACTTAGTACGGTATTTCACAAGTATTTGTTCAATCAGTTAATGAAACTTACATTCTCCTTCTTCTCTTCCTTTTACTGTATGCAAGTCTTCGAAAATGAATTTGAACATAGGCAATCCTAGTTATTTTCACACTTCCAATAAGGGATGCAGTGAAGGGTGGGGAGAGGTAGTGATGGATCCTGATATCAGGATGTTTGCTGTAGACAACTGGGCACAATGAGCTCAGTGATTTAAAAAAAAAAAATGCTGCCTTGGTCAGGTGCAGAGGCTCACATCTGTAATCCCAGCACTTAGCGAGGTCAAGGTGGGAGGATCATTTGAACCCAGGCGTTCGAGACCAGCCTGGGCAAGATAGCAAGACCTTGCAGACCAAAAAAATTTTGCTAGACATGGTGGCATGTGCCTATAGTTCCAGCTACTCGGGAGGCTGAGGTGGAAGGATGGCCTGAGCCCAGGAGATCAAGGCTGAGGTAGCTGTGAGTTTGCCACTGCACTCCAGTCCGGGTGACTGAGTTAGATTCCAACTCAAAAAACAAAAACAAAAAAAACAAAAAGCTGCCTTGAGTCATACTAATCCACTCATGATTTCATCATTTGTACATTGTATAGCCTCTGCAATTATCTTTAATTCGGTTCTCTTGTCTCTAACTAAAAGTCAACATTCATTAGATTACATAATTAGTTATTATTGACCAGCTTATTCACCATTTTCCCCTCCTTCTTCCCTTTTCATTCTCTGTCCATGATAGAGAACATTTTGGGCTTGGTTTTTCCCAACTGACTCGAGCTTCCAATTGTTACCTGTCAGTTAGAGGCGTGATCACTAGTCGAGGACTGTTTCCTAAGTATTCATAGAAGTACTGGAACTGGGCATCACAAATATTAACAAAGCAGTGTTTCTGGGTGTCCTCCCACCGGTGACGAAGTTGAGACAACCAAGTAAAAGCTTGGGGACTGATAACCTAAAATCATTGCATAATCATTACATGTAGGAAACTGATAGTTTTGAGGTAACACATTTATTAATCTAATCAACTTAGGGGGTCACATTTTATTTCTAAAATTCTCACAAATAGGGAAACTCTTACATACTATTGCAAATTGGAATTGCAAATAATGGCTGAATACTTAATCAAAAATATATGTGTATAAAAGTCTTCACTTTAAACTGGCTTTTATGTGAAACAATCAGAGAATTAGGTAACTTTTGTAACTTTATATGCATATCACTGAAGTCAGATGGAAAAATACATTATCTGTATTAAAATGACACATAATTTCTTCATATCAGAGGCATAAACTACACTTTCAACAAAGTTCTCTCTAAAACCAGTCTGCTTTTAGTACAGGCATTTTCTAGTCCATTTTTCATCACATCAAATAACAGTATGTTCTCATTGCTGTTCTTTCCCATCTACTCAATTCTACCTAATTTCTTTTCCAATTAAAATAAAAAACATTTCCTCACCTCTTTCAAAGGTGCATGTGACCCTAGAGTTTCTTGAGAATCACTTGAAGTTACCAAAATTATTGTCAATTGGCAACTACATGGATTTCAGCATTGCATAGCCATATATTTTAGATAGTTGAGAATTAGACAAAATATTTCTATTAGCACAAAATAAAGATACATTTCACATTTTTTTAAAAGCAGGATTTATTAAGAGGACAGAAAAGTTCCCACAGTGGGAGGGGACTCGAGGGGGTTGCCCAAGACACATTTTAAAAAACAATCCTACTGCAAGCAAATCGCCAGACTGATAAAAACAGAATAAAATATATAAGAAAGTACAAAGTCATATTCAAGGAGTAGTTACCAACAGTTCATTATGAAAATGAGAATACAGGGTAAGTGTTGTTTTGCAAGGAACAGTCTTGGACTAGCAATAAAAAACATTGCTCACTAATGATCCCGAAGCTAGATCAAGAAATATTTATATATGTTTACAGCTCATATGAAGAAGCATTGTCATGCACTTTATGGAGAGAATTAAAATTCACTTTGAATTTAACAAATTAGGAAAGAAGTAGAAATACAACAGAAAACATTTCACAATACATACACGCAAATGAACAATGAAAGGAACTGCCTTGTGCTACCTCCAGAAGGAAGGTTTGGAGGAAGTGGGGGGTGCGCATGTCAGAGCAATGCCTTTCAGTAGACAAGCATATTTCTGACATTTGTAAGTAGGAATATATTTTGGAAAAAAAGGTGAGAAAATTCTCCTTTTATATTATTTTATTATTTTTTTTTCTAAATCAGAACATAACAATCCACACATGATCTCAGCTCCCTGTCAATAGATTCATCAACGGTTTTCCCTTTGTGTTAAGCAGTGTCAGCATCTAAGAGATATGTGGACTTTTTAACGAGATGGGAAAGTTATTAATGCACTAGAAGAGTTAGAAAATAACTTATTATGAGAAAGTAAATTATTCAGCCATGAAAGGAAAAGACTCAAGCAACAACCTCGAATCACAACCAACATGTCTTTCTTCAATGTGAAATGCATCAAAGACACACAGAGAAGGTTTAAATGACTTACACATAAGCTTATTGCCATCGTTTGTTTCTAAGTCACTGAGGGGAGACTCACAGGCTAGTGGCCCAGGGTGAGTATACAAAGAAAGATGAACATGTGACTTCTCGTGGTGCTTCCATCTGGGTTAATTTTTTGGAAGATCTGTGGTTCTTAGCCTAGCAAAACTCTTTGGAGTATCTCTTGGGAGAACTCCCATCAGGACAATATATTAGCTAACCCAAATCAAGCACACTCAAAACAACTACAGCTTTTCAGGACTCGTTAAAATATACAAACTTTTAAAGAACTATGACTTTCTTGGAACTACTCTGACAATAAACACCACTCTCAAGAAACAATAACAAACACCTAAAATTTCTACCAACAACTTACCTTCTGAGATATAAGTTTTGCCACCACATCTCTGGCATGGACATCTATGGTACAAATTGTCATGATCTTCTGCCTGTCTCCAGGTGCAAGTTCTCCCAGCAAAAAAGTAATCAGTATATTCAGCTGAGAAATCTAGAAGGGTTTTTTTTTTTTAAAAGGAAGGAAGGGTTACATACATAGAATCTAACAGATATAAAACAAAACAAATATAAAAGCTTTCATATTTGTAAAGAGCACTTTAGTTTACAATGTAATTTCAAATATGTAATCCCAGCTGGTCCTCAAAGAACCCTGGGGTGTGGGGTGGTGGGGGGAGGATAGATAGTATTATTCTCCCACAGATGAAGGACAAGAGGACCTAGGAATAATGGCATAGCCAGAGTAGACATAGGGTTTTCTGGCTGCATTGAACTGACTCATACCCACAACTAAGTTGCTAGTAATCCTGCTCACTACTTTGCTGGACAGAAATGACTACAAATCTTAAAAGGAAAAATGATGCTATCTTATTTTAAAGTGTAGTACGAACTAAATCACAAATTCTATTTTCTTTGTTAGTGTTTTATTGTTGTTGTTGGGTTTTTAAAAAATACAAGATAGTGGTGATTACTGAAAAAATATTTAAAATGTAGAGACGAAGAACATTCTGCTTCATTTTTATTCACATCCCTATCCTTGATTAGGTGCACTGATCTCTTAGGTAAGTATTTTTCAAACTGCTGCATTATAGGTAGTAAGAGTATGCATTGTTTTGTGAAACTAGTTCTGAGTGTGAACATACACATATGAACTTGAACTGATATAAAATTTCTTACAGTGAATTGTGGTCAGAAAGGTTTGAAAGATACCATCTTAGGTGGTCATTTTGCTAGTATGGTTATTTTCTCAAAAAGAATTCCGTCCTACTCAAAGCATATTTACAAAAACAATATTTCTGTCTTATTCCAGGGCTTGTACTGTGAAACAATATTGTCCCCTTTTCTCTTCAGCTCTGCAAAGGACAGTCAATGACAAACTGCTAGCACCTGAGAGAGTTGGCAGTCAGTGAATATGGCAGGTCACCAGAGACGCTCAAACCTTTGGAGCTTATGCTCCAGAACAGGTAGGTTCCCTCCTGTACCATACACACGTGCCAGAAAACACGAAACCCTATAGATGTCCCTGAGATCATGGTGCAGCTGGAGACCGGAGAAAGTCACACAGCTGGAGTAAGACGGGAGAAGAAAGTAAGGAAGATGCTAAGCACAACATGTGCAATTTATATGAAGTGAGAACATACAACGTTCCAGGCATTGACTAAGCATATTACCCATACCACCTCATTTAATTTTACAACAATCTATTCACATCCTAACTTTGCAGATGAGAAAATTGAGTCACTGACATATTAACCACATTTACCATCTGGGGAGGTTGGAATTGAAACCTCAAGAGTCGGACCTAACCTCAGAGCTGGAATCTCCCAGTCACATGACAGACCACCCTCCCCACCAACTCTTACCAAAATGGTGGCTGGGTAAGAAGCATTCCAAGAGACTTGAAATCAAACACAAGGGAAAGTTGGCTCAACGAGACTTTTAAAATATGTACTTTAGGCATTCTGGATATGCAACAGTTTTAGAACTGTTTGCTCTATTTTCCCCTCTCCCAAGCTTCATTTGGGTATAATAGAAAAACAATTCCATATATAAGGATACAGTGTGATCTTTTGATATATGTGTGTATACACTGTGAAACAATCACCTCAGTCAAGCTACTTGACATATCCATCACCTCACATAGTTCTTTTATTTGTGGGGAAGGGGATGAGAACACTTGAGATCTATTCTGAATACATTATTGTTAACTATAGTTGCAATATTGTGCATTAGATCTCCAGAACTTATTCATGTTATAACTGAAAGTCTGCACCCTTTGACCAATCTCTCCCATTTTCCCCCAGTTCCTATCCTCTGGTAACCATCATTTTACTCTTTGTTAATATGTGGTCAACAACCTTTTTTTTTCTTCTGGTAGATTCAACTTGTGAGATCATGCAGTATTTGTCTTTCTGTGTTTAGATTATTTCACATAGAATAATGTCCTTCAGACTCATCCAAGTTATCACAAATTGTAAGATTTCCTTCTTTCTTAAGGTTTAATAATATTCCACCGTGTGTGTAGACACATTTGAGGGGGGACCCCTAAAAATGGAATTATCTTTTGGAGGGAGGGCCCTTTGTAGTACAGGCTTTCCTCGCTAAGTGTTCTAGGAACCCACTGGCATCAATGTACCAGATAGCATTGTGAGAGACTGCATTCAGATTAAGTGAATTTTTTTTTTTTTTTTTGGAGATTCTTTCAACACATTTGCCCATTTCATGATGGGTGATTTAAAAGTACACCTGCCCATACCATGCTGAGTGTTCAGCAGTTTTTGACCAAAAACGGCATGATCCCTGTGTCCCACCCTCCCTTTTCACTCTGCTTTGCCCTGGGTAACTTTTTGTTGTTTCTCCAATGAAAAACAACCCCTCAAAGGGAAATGTTTTGCTGATGTGGAAGAGGTGAAACAAAAAATGGCAGAGGCACTAAAAGGCACCAAAATGGACGAGTTCAAAAACAGTTTTGAGCAGTGGAAAAACTGTCTCAATAAGTGTATTGCATCAAATGGAGAGTACTTTGAAGGTGACTGAAGTCTAAACATTTAAGAATACACAATTTTTAAATAAATAAATTCCAGGGTTTTTTTAGGTCCCCTTCGTATACACAACGCTTTCTGTATCCATCTATTAATGAGCACTTGGTTATTGTGAATAACGCTGCATGAACATGACAGTGCAGTTATCTTGTTGAGATGGTGATTTTATTTCCTTTTGCTATATACCAAGAAGTGGGATTGTTGACTCATATGGTAGTCCTATGCTTAATTTTCTGAGGAACCCTTATACTATTTTCTATAATGGTTATACTAATTTACATTCCCAACAACAACCAAGAAGGTAAAAGATCTGTTCACTGAAAACTATAAAACATTGATGAAAAAACTGAAGAAGACACACAAAAAATGGAAAGATCCCATGTCTGTGAATTAGAATAATTTATATTATTAAAACTCCATACTACCTAAAATTATCCATAGATTCAGTGCAATTACATTAAAATTCCAATGGCAGTTTTTTGCAGACATAGAAAAGACAGGCATCATATCTTCTGATTTCAAATTATATTACAAAGCTATAGTAATCAAAACAGTATGGTACTGACTTAAAAACAGACATAAAGATGAATGGAACAGAATAGTGAGTGCAGAAATAAATATTGCTACTAATTTTCAGCATAGGCACCAAAAACATATAATGAAGAAAGAATAGTCTCTTCAATATATGGTGGTGGGAAAACTGGATATCATACACAAAAGAAGAAAATTGGAATCTTACTCTACATACAGAATCAACTCAAAATTAATCAAAGACTTAAATATAAGAATGAAACTGTAAAACTCCTAAAAGAAAACATACAGGAAAAACTCTATGACTGGTCCTGGCAATAATTTTTTGGCTTTGACAAAAAGCACAGGCAACAAAAGCAAAAATAAACAAGTGAGACTATATAAAACTAAAAAGGCTTCTGTACAGCAAAGTAAACAATCAACAAAATGAAAGGCCACCCATTGAATTGGAGAAAATATTTACATACCATATATCTGATAAGAGGTTAATAGATAAAATGTATGAGGAACTCATACAACTCAATAGCAAAAAACAACAACAACAAGAACAAATAACCCTATTTTAAAATGGGCAAAGGACCTGAACAGACATCTTTCTAAAGAAGACATACAAATAGCCAACTGGTATATGAAAAACGTTTGCTACCATTAATCATTAGAGAAATGCAAATAAAAATCACAATGAAGTATCGCTGCACACCCAGTAGGGTGCCTCTTGTTAAAAAGCCAAAAGACGGCTGGGTGTGGTGGCTCATGCTGATAATCTCAGCACATTGGGAGGCTAAGGCAGGAGGCTTGCTTGCGGGTAGGAGTTCAAGACCAGCTTGGCTAACACAGTGAAACCCCAGCTCTACAAAAATAAAAAAAAGACAAGATAACAAGTGTTGACAAGGATGTACGTTAATCTACTACAACAGTAACATCAAACAGCACTGATCACAGATCACCATGACAGATTTAATAATAATGAAAAATTTGAAATGTTGCAAGAACTCCCAAAATGTGACACAGAGACACAAAGTGAGCACATGCCATTAGAAAAATGGTGCCAGCAGTCTCTTGCAACAGCACTAACTGGTACACTGATGCCAATGGGCTCCTAGAAAACTTACTTAGCGGGGGACGCCTGTACTACGAGGGCCCAGCCCTCCAAAAATTCTGGAGTTTTTTGTTCCCCCCATAGTGCTCTAGCTTCAACTTTAAAAAATTAGACCTGCGCTATCCAACATGGTAGCCTTTTTGTTTGGCCAGTGAGCATTCAAAATGTGACTAGTCTGAACTAAGATGTGCTGTAAGCATAAAACACATACCAGATTTCAAAGTGTTAGTATGAAAAAAGAATATAAAATAGCCCAATCATTCTTAAAATTGTGTTGAGATGATAATATTTTGATTACATTGAGTAAAATAAAATATATTCTTAAAATTTTTTAAAAAGAGAGAAAAATGATGCCAGTGGTCTTGTTCAGCACAAGATTGCCGCAGACCTTCAATGTATAAAAAACGTGCAAATCTGCTAATACCTGCAAAGTGCAATAAAACGAGGTGTCTGTTCTTTTAATATATTACATCAAAACATTAGTTAAGTGTCAACAAAAGCAGATGTGATCATTATTTCATGTATGATGTGTTCCCTGTTCACCATGTCCTACATTTCATGTTTCACCAAATGTGAGGGCAGTGTCCATTTACCCAGTGCTTTATTCTCAGAGCCACTGCAGAACTGTCAGACAGTAGGTGTCCGGTAAGTGCCTTCCAAATATTTATGTGAATCTACAAGAACAATCAGGCATGTGTAAGTTTCTTTAAAAAATTTACATACATATTGACTGGAAAAGACGTGTTTGGATGCTCTCTCATTTGGGCCAAGACATTCAGTGTTTACAGTATCCAATCTTACACCATTACCATTACTTGGTTAAAAAAAATAGTTGACTGTAATAACAGAAATAAAATCTTTTGCTTTGGAACATTTATAATTTTAAATGCACTCACATGCATTGTCTTGTCTGAGCCTCCCAACAACCTGTGATTTCTGCATTCTGATTCATTTTTCACAGAAGTGCAGTCAAATGGAAGCTGATTAAAAATACAGCTTGTCAACGTTATCCTCACATCATCATATGTTGGGAATCTTATATTGATGTCTCAGGATTGACCCTTTCCTGATGATATTCTTTTTTAAGTAATGAAATTCTGTACCCATAGTTACATAATGTAGTTAAAACATATCTGTATTGTTTGGGCAGTGATCTCGGGTAGCAATTATTATGGTCGATATGATAACTGCATGCAAGTTTATGGTCTGTGGCATAAAAAACATTTCTTGGCAGCTTTAAAAAATATATACCCTGCCATACAATCAGTATTTATTCTTACCACTGATCACAGCAGCGTCACCTGATTTTCTACTGGATCAAGGATGCTTGCATCAAGTCTAACACTATCAGCTCTGAAATTCAAGTGGCCACTCTTCTGGTACTCCTTGGCTTTAACTAAAGTCTAAGAATGGCATCTCTTTTGAACTAAAAAGAAGCCTGACTTAGAGTAATATCCAGACTCTTATCCACAAAGCACAAAGTTTTCCATGACCTCATGCCACTCCTTCCCTGTCTCACTTTACTCTGACCACACTGGCCTCCTCTTTGTTCCCCCATCATGGCTGCTTCAAGGCCACAGCAACTGTTTCACCTGCCTGGAGTCATCTTCCCTCTGATCTCTGTATGATTAGCTTCCTTTCATCATCTATGTTTTCATTCAAATTCACCTCCTCAAATTGGTCTTCCCCAGGCATCCTACCTACTATAACCCCCTATCCAATTATTCCGTATGTTCCTGTTTCCCTAAGGCACTTATGGGTATCCCATGATTCACTTATTTCCTTGTTTATCTTCTCTACTTTAACTATAAGCTCTAAGGGAGCAAAGCCCATGTGAATCTGATTCTGTACTATGTTCCACCATAAAGTGTGTGCTGAAGTCAACACTCACTGTAGGAATAAATGAAGGAAGGATTACACAAACAAATGACAGCAACAGTACATGCCAGAACATTTTGTTCTCTCATCCACTCATTCATACAAGGGACAAATGCGGTTACTGTTTGCAGAGCTAAAGGCCAATGAGAATCAAAGTAATTAAGGTAATTATTCTTGTTTTCTTAGGGTAAGCACAAAGTACCCTGACAACACACAGAAATAGGGCTTTGGCTTGGAAAGGCATTTTGGAGGAAAGGATATTTATGCTAAAATCTAAAGAATGAGCAAGATTTAGATTGTAGAGAATTTAGGGGTTGACCAACCAGGAAGGCAGTCTGTAAGCCGCAGGAAGCAGCATGTATAAAGGTGCAGAATGGAGAGGATGACCCCATGAAAGAATTGGAAGAGGTCACCATGGCAGGAGGGGGAGGCCGAGGAGGAACAGGTGCGTGAGGATGCTGCAGAGGATGGCAAGCACCCAAACATGTAGGGCCTGGCCAGCGTGTCCAGGGCCCTGAGATGCTGCTGAAGGCATCTAGGAGGTGGGGTGACCAATAGATTAGTGTGTTTAAAAAGATTTCTCTGAATTTTGTCTTTCTTGAACTTCATAGCAACTTGGTTGGACTTAGAGGCTATAATACTGAGTGATCTATCACAGAAACAAAGAACTGAGTACCACAGGTTCTCACTCATAAGCAGACCTTGAACAATTATCATAATACTATAAGAAGGGGATTGGTAGTAGTTGGAAACTGCCGGGGGGAGGGGGTGGGATTAGGAGTAGTGGGAAACTGCCAGGAGAGGGGGGACACACTTCATCAACAAGGGTACCTGAATAACGAACATTTGTATACCTAACCCCGAATTGTAGCCCACACCTTTAAAATTAAAAATTAAAAAACAAAACAAAACATAGATCCCTGAGCCTGTCCGCCTGGTCAGCTCTTTCAGGTTTTCCCGTTGAACGGGTCCCTTATATCATGCTTATGTGCCCCTAAACTTGAGAAACAGAGTGTCAGGGGTACAGGGGGCTTGCAGGCTGACAGGCAGGTTTGCACGGGTCTATGCCTGTAACAAAGAGCGAGTTTTGTGGCTTGCGTGTCTCGAAATGACACATGTGGAATTCACTCAAGTGAAACACATTTTTTGTCCTAATATTCCCGGAGATGCAGTCACTGGTGGGTCTGCAAGTTCATGTGTGTATAGGGTTTAGTCAGTACTTTGGTTTGTACACACATGTCCTATACTTTCTCAAATGTGATAGGATTTTGCTGTTCAAAAAGTAAACATTTATTAACACTGTTGTTGTATTTAAAATAATGGAGTCACAAATTATAATTATATGAAGATAGAAAAAATAAAAAATTCATGAGGTCTTTTTTTTCCTCCTAATTTGGAAGATATTCAGTGTCTCTGGTAAGTAGAAACTTATCAACTAGGGCAGAATTTCAAATTAGGTGCAGTCCCAAATACTGCCCTCTAGTGACTGAACAGGGGAATTATACTGAAGTGACTCTGCCTGGAATTGCCTGACCGTGTGGCCTTGGCAGAGCTTGGCTTGGGCCACTCCACTGCCCCTAGTCCCCTCCCTTGTGTCATTCCAGAGGTGCAGTGACACACCGCAGAGATTTGCAACCCACTTATCTATGTGTTTAAGTGGCAGCATTAACAGTCATCAAAAGCAAACGCCAGGAGCTGTGAATACACCTTAATCTGGTCTAGACGCTGCTGTGGAGAGGAACTCAGTGAGGGCCTTTCTAGTACTTTTGAAATTTGACGAGGTGCTAAATGGCATCTGAAAGTCAATTTATTAAGCAGTAAGTGCAATGATTGATTTTTTTAAAAATTCAGTCTACAGAAGCCCAAAACAACAACAAAACGTTGCAACAGGGTAAAGTGTCCTACAGTCCACAGAGATGTGAGAATAAAGTTCTGTCTGCCTCTTCATGTGTTAACATTTAGTTAAAGATGATCTCATACCTAAGACTCAAACTATTAGAGGGTAAGTTTTAAAATGACATGAAACTTTAGTGTGAATAAGAATTGTACCCCACATCTTTAAAGTTAAGAATGTTTAAAAAAGAAAGGGACTTTATAAAATTGTTCTTAGCTTCCCTCTCCTCCTCTCTATATATTTTTTATCAACACACACACGCACACAGCATGTGTTGCCACTCATGAAATAGGAGTTTGAGAGGTTTTTTTCTTTGTGTATTTCTTTTCCTCCAGGAAATGATAGTAGTACCTCTATAAGATGTACGGATATTTCAGTTTTAAAGACTTAAAGGCTAGTAATTCTGTTGAGTTACTAATATTCTTTTTCCCCCTTTTAATTCTTGCACCTTAATATATTTCCTGAATTTGGAGCCAAAAAAACGAGCAAGAGGGAAACATTCTCATGAAAAATAATCCAACTCCATCTCAAAATATTTACAATAAGAGGCTTCCGCAAACCAATTATTCCCTTTAGGTTTCAGGGAGCTGATTGAGTTGACTTCTTGAGAACTGGCATTTTCCAGTAGCAAGAAAATTTCCTTCTCAGAGGAAAACTGGCTGATAAAACAACTGGGGCCAGTGTGCCACCTAATGGTCTTCTCATACATTGCAGTTCACTAGGAAAAGGCAAAAAACAAACAAAATCCAAAAAACGCTTGGATATTCCCTTTAGCAAACAGCTTGCGTCAGACAAGATTCTTACAGAAAATCTTCTGCTTAAACTAAATATTCACCCATCTTACAAGAAAAGAAAACTATTGTATTCATGGTCTTCAAACTCTATTTTGCACTAAGCTGTCTGATATGTTTAGAAACATCGAGTGGGCACAGTTTGCTGTTCATTTTTATTTTCCTTCTTCACTCCTGGTAACAGTGTAAAAGTTTTGCAGCAGAGGCATCCGACATCATTCCTAACCCTCAGCATGAAAAAAGCCCCCAGTGATCCAGAATCAGTCTGCCGAACTTGGCAGCTGCCCAAGATCATTTAAACATGAATAGAAAATGAATTGGGTTCAGAGTGAACATTGTTAACATGAAACAAGCACATGGCACTTGAGTCCCAGCAAGAAACACCGAGACACGCACATTGCCGCTGTGGTTTCCTGCCAACAAGAATGCACGCTGGCAAAATCCAAAATGAGTAAATTCTGCAACATCACTGTCCTCTACACTTCAAAACATAAAGGTCAACAAACATAGACATCTCAGGAGATGCGAATCAAGTGTGATTAGATCCTGGACTGGTGGAAATAGCTGAAAAGGATATTGTTTCACAAGAGGTGACGTTTGAAAATGGACTCTGGGCTGGATATTAGCAGCGAGTCCATGTTGCGTTTCCCTGCATTGGACTAATGCCTTGGCATGTAAGAAAACATCCTTGGTCAGAGGAAATACACACCTTGAGAAAATCTGTGACAGTTTCATCAACACATGGATGCAGAACGCTGAAGTGTTTGCTTGTGGTGGTGAAAGGACAGAATTTTGAACCCTGGGACCTTGGGGTTCCTGCTTTCTGCCCTTGTCCAGGGCTGCCTGGAGGGAGGCTTTGACCCCTTGCCCCTCAACTTCTATATCTGTAGAAAGGGAAATGGGTATTCTCCGACCTGCTTTCCTTAGTCCCCTTCCATGGATGCACTGAGGATTCAACAAGACAAAGGTCTAGATGTTGGTTAAAACTGTGTAACACCCTCCAGGTAGAAAGTCGGGAGAGAAGGGTACGGAATACCCTTGCTGGTGAAGGCTTGAGCAACCCAGAGAAACTGGCTGCACGTCCTCAGGAAGTCATGTCGGATGACAACAGAACTGCTGTTGGGCAGTGGTATAATGTATGCCTACAATGGTTCTCAACTCATAGACCAGTCACCTCTGTATGATGACTGCCCCAGCTTCATGCCACAGCTTTGGACGACTGAACCTGGATTGCCTGAGGGTTGTCCACCTGTCTCAGAGATCATCGTCCTCTCTGCAAGACACAGCATGGGTGGCTGAGAGCTGAGGGAACTCCAGGACCAAAAAGGGGGGCCTCAAGTCCAGGGGCCAACTCGCATCTGCATGGCCTTAGAAACGGTGCCCCGCCAACCAGGAAACAATCTTCTCAGTTCTCATCTTGTGTGAGAATTAAACACAGTGTGTAAAGCACACATCACAGAACCCGGCCACGTAAGACACTCAGAAATGGTATTTCCTTGCCTTTTGCCCTCACTTCCCACGTGTAAATATTCCCTGCCCTTTTTTTCTCCCTTTTCCTTCTCTCCCTCCCTTCCTTCCTCCCTCCATTCCTTCCTCCTTCTCTTCCTTCTTTCTCCCCCCTTACGTCTTTGGTTTCCTTCCTTCCTTCTCTGCATTCCTTCTTTTCTTCCTTC
>CAUYQG010097047.1:0-19346 GCA_963574415.1 Tarsius wallacei
ATTTTTTGATTTATTGTAGAGGTGAGGTCTCGCCAAGTTGCCCAGGCGGGTCTCGAACCCGCGGGCTCAGGCAATCCACTCACCTCAGCCTCCCAAAGTGCGGGATTACAGGCTGAGCCACCAAGCCCAGCTAAGAGAGCATCTTAAGAACAACTAGAGAAAAGCAATTTGTTATATACAAGAGAGCTACCACAAGATTGTCAGCTGATTTCTTATCAGAAGCATTACAGGCTAGAAGGGAGTAGAATGTTATATTCAAAGTGCTGGAAGAAAAAACCATGGCAACCAAGAATACTATAGTCAACAAAACTTTATTCAAAAATTAAGGAGAAATAAAGATCTTTCGAGATAAACAAAAGCTAATGGTGTCCATCACCACTAAACCTGCTTTAAAAAAATGATAAAGGGAGTTCTTTAAGTTAAAATGAAAGGACACTAGACAGCAAGACAACAGCACACAAAACTATAAAGCTCTCACTAAAGGGAAATATATATAGAAATACAGAATCTGGCCAGGCTTGGTGGCTCAGCCTGTAATCCCAGCACTTTGGGAGGCCAAGGTGAGTGGATTGTCTGAGCCTGCAGGTCCGAGACCAGCCCGGGCAACTTGGCGTGACCGCGTCTCTACAATAAATAAAAAAACTAGCTGGGCAAGGTAGCATGGCCTGTAGTTCTGGCTACTTGGAGGGCTGAGGCGGAAGGATCTCCGGAGCCCAGCAGGTCAATGCTGGGGTGGCCGTGAGCATGCCACTGCACTCCAACCTGGGCAAATTAAAAATACAATATATACAAATACAAAATATTAAAAATATGTAATTGTGACATCAATAGCAGAAAGTGAAGGCATATGTAAAAAAAGTAGGTTTTTCTACACGTGATTGATGTTGTTTTTTATCAGTTTAAAACAATTTCTATAATTATATTTTATTTAATACCTATAGTAACACAAAAAACTGTAGAAAACACTAATCACAGTGAGAAAGGAATTTAAACATGTAATTACAAAAATTAAAGAAACAAAGGAAGGCAGCAAGAGAGGAATAGGGGTAAAATAACTATAAGACATACAGAAAGACAATTAACAAAATGGCAATGGTAAATCCTTTAGATATAAAGACATACATAGGCTGAAAGTCAAAGGATCAAAAAAGATATTATACCCGAACTGTAATCAAAAGAGAGCAGGGATACTCAATTTATATCAGACAAAATAGACACTAAGACAAAAACTGTCATAAGACACCCAGATGAACATACAATAAAAGAATCAACTTGCTAAGAAGTTATAATAATCAAAAATATATCTATACCTAGCAGTAGGGCACTCAAATATATAAAGCAAACATTAAAAGAACTGAAGGGAAAAATAGGTGATAACACAACGATAGAAGATTTCAATACCTCATTTTCAATAATGATTAGCACAACCATATAAAAGATCAATAAGGAAACAGAGAATCTGAATAACACTATAGAATGATTGGCCTAATGGTTAGATGCAGAATACTCTATGCAACAACAACAGAACAATCATTCTTCTCAAGCTCACATGAAACATTCTTCAGGATAGATTATATATTAGGCCACAAAACAAGCTTTAGATTTAAGAAAATTGAAATCATGCCAAGTATCCTTTGTAACCACAATGAAATAAAACTAGAAACCAATGACAAATGGAAAACTAGAAAACCACTAATATGGGAAAATTAAACAATACAACTGGGAAATGTAGACAAATGTAAACAAAACAACCTTTTCCAAAATGTTTGCAATGCAGCAAAAGCAGTACTAAGAGGGAGGTTTATGGTAACACACACATATTTGAAAAGAAGAAATATTTCAAATCAACAGTCTCAAAGATTTAGAAAACAAAGAACAAACTAAAACCAATTAAGATGGCCGACATGAGGTAGCTAGAGTGTGTTTTTCCTGTGTAGTAAACCAAGATAAAATTTTCTCAGCACCAAGCATGGAACAGGACCAGCAACACACCCCATGACTAATCAAAGAAGTGATAATAACCACCCAGGGCAAAGAAGAGAAAAATTAATCAACCTGGGCTGTAACTAGCCAGACTTTCCTCTAGATCATAACTCAGACCACCAACAGCCTCTGGATGCAGTGGGGAAGGTAGGTGAGTGGAATTCAGGAGTTCTGTGCTCCTGTGTAGACTTTTGGGGCTCACCGAGCCTTGCAGAACTCCAGTCCTTCCCAGGAAACATCCTTACCCATAGCTGTACTTTCCCAAAACCCATATGGAGTGGTTCAAGGGAAACAAAAAGCCCTGGGCAGCTCCAGCTGCCATATTTCAGGAACTCAACCCTTGCTGGCAGTTGCTTTCTAGCCAGCCGAGGAGGGGACAGGCCCCAAGGGCAAACTCAGCAGCACACAGTTCCTGTCTGGGGCAGACTGCCATGAGAACACCTGAGACCCTGAGGCTGGCTAGACGTTGGCATTCAGAAAACAGACTGGCTGAGGCTAAGGTGTGCAGCTAGGTGGGACACATTGCCATAGCAATCTCTTACTCTCCCTGTAAACTCTTCTGTGCTGCCCTGCACAACAGCGTTACCCCAGTGGCCAAGGGCTTCTTCCTAATTACCACTGGGGTAGGCAAAAGTGCACATAGGTGTGGTGTTCAGCTCCTTTAACACCCACACCTCCCCTTGAAGGTTAAAAACAAACAGAGATTGTGGGTAATCCCCAGAGCTTTACCCTCTACCCAGGTTGGCTGGACACTTCCGTGGAGCAGCACTCGCCAAGGAGAAACCCCACAGCCACTATTGCAGCACTTTTTCCCACAAGTGCCACCTCCTGTCTGGAGGTCAACAGCAGAGCCCATACCTCAGCTTTGGAGGAAGCCTGATCTCAGATCCCAGCTAACCCCACTTTTTAAGTCACTCTGGCAACTCAGTACACTGTGAGCCAGTGCATATACCTAGTGCAGGATGGCCATAGCTGACAATTGAGAAACTCGACACACAAGGCTGAACAAGGGAAATCTATAGTCCCCTTGTAAACAAGGGAAATCTACAGTGCCTACGTCAGCCCTTTGTCAGTCTCAAATAAGAAGAAATAGTCTACCCAAATGAAAAAGAACAAGAGCAATAATTCTGACAATATGAAAACACTTTTCCAATACCCCCAAAAGACCACACTAACTCTTCAGCAATGAACCTTAACCAAAATGAAAACTTCAAAATTCCAGACATAGAATCCAAAATGTTGATTATAAAATTGCTCAGTGAGCTTCAGCAGAAAGTTGAAAACCAACAAAAATAAATTAAAAAGTCATTTAGAACATGAATAAAAAATTCTTCAAAGAGATAGAGAACTTAGGGGAAAAAAAGCTGAAATTCTAGAAACAAAAGAATAATTCAGGGAATTACAAAATGCAATGGAAAGTTTTAACAGTAGACTAGAACAAGCAGAAGAAAGGAACTCAGAACTTGAAGACAAGGCTTTTGAATTAACTCAAGCAGACAATAATAAAGAAAAAAAAAAAAAAATCAAGGGTACCTGATCTCAAACCAGGCAAAGTAGAGACCAAAGGAAGGCCCAAACTTTACCTGTACAATGTCTACTTGTATTCCCAATCTTGAATTTTTCCCCACGTCTTTAAAATAATATGTATGAAAAAAGAATCAAGAGAATGAACAAAGCCTCCAAGAAAGGTGGAGTTATGCAAAACATCTGAACCTAAGAATCATAAGTATTACTGATGAAAAAGACCCCTTCAGGTCCCCTCCCACTGTGGGAGCTTTTCTGTCTTCTCAATAAATCCTACTTTCTCAATTAAAAAAAAAAAAAAGAAAAAGAACAAAAAAAAAAAAAGAAAAGAAAAAGAGAAAGCAATAGGTTTGGGGAAACTATTTGATGGAATAATGTAGGAAAACTTCCCTGGTCTTGCCAGAGATTTAAACATCCAGATACAAGAGTCCCCAGAAGAGTCATTGCAAACAGGTCATCCTCAAAGCATATAATCATCCAGCTATGCAAAGTTAATGTGAAGGAAATAATTTTAAGAAAGTGAGACAAAAGTATCAAATAACTCACAAAGGTAAACCTATCAGACTAACAGCAGACTTCTCAGAAGAAACCCTACAGGCCAGAGGGGATTGGGACCCCATAGTCAATCTTCTCAAACAGAATAATAGTCAGCCAAGGATTTTGTATCCCACAAAACTAAATTTCATAAATGAAGGAGAAATAATGTCTTTCTCAGATAAGGAAACACTGAGGGAACTTGTTACCATTAGACCAGCTCTACAAAAAATACTCAAAGGAGTTCTAAATACTGAAACAAAAGATCGAAATATACTAGCAGAAAAATGCTGGAAATCATAAAGCTCACAGGTCTTATGGAATATCAACACAATAGAGAAAAAATAAATAAAGTAACCAGATAACAACCAGCATGATGAATGGAATAGTACCTTACATATCATTATTAACTCTGAATGTAAATGGTCTGAATGCCCCTATTAAAAAGATATAAACTGGCAGAATGGATTTACACACACACACACACACACACACACACTCAAAATGTCTGCTGCCTCCAAGAAACCCACTTAAAACCCAGAGACTTGTATAGACACAAGGTAAAGTGGTGGGAAAAAATATTCCATGTAAAAGGAAGACAAAAACAAGCAGGAGGTGCCATTCTCATATCAGATAAAATATACTTTAACAATGTAAAAAAATGGTTCTTATGTAATGATAAAGGGATTAATCCAATGAGTAGACATAATAATTTAAAATACATATGCACCTAATGCCAGAGCCCCCAGCTTTATAAAACAAATTCTATTAGAACTGAAATAAAAGATAGACAGCAATACAATAAATAGTAGGAGACATCAACATTCTATTGACAGCAATAGAAAGATCATCGAGGCAGAAAGTCAACAAAGAAAAACTGAAGTTAAACTGGACCCTAGAGTGAATGGAACTAACAGACATCTACAGAAACTTCCACCACAAAACTGCAGAATATACATTTTTTTCTCATTAGCACGTGAAACATTCTCCAAGATAGACCATATGATAGGCCACAAATCAAGTATCAGTAAATTCAAAAAATTGAAAATCATATCAAACACCTTCTCAGATACAGTGCAATACAACTCCAAGGAGAACTGGCAAAACCAACATAAATATGGAATTTAAACAATCAGCTCCTGAATGATCCTTGAGTCAACAATGAGATCAAGATGGCAATTTAAAAATTCTTCAAGTCAAATGACAACCATTAAATAAATTATCAAAACTTCTAGGACACAACTAAATCTGTGCTTAGAGGAAAATTTATAGCACTTAAGGTCTACATTAATAAGATTGAATGATCCCATATCGACAACCTAGCATCTTATCTCAAGGAACTAGAAAAACACAAACAAAACAAACTCAAACCTAGCAGAAAAATAGAAATAATGAAGATCAGGCAGAATGAAATGAAATTGAAATTAAAAAATACAAAGAGTCAATGAAATGAAAAGTCGGTTCTTTGAAAAGATTAAAAAAAAATTGGTAGACAACTAGCTAGATTAATTAAAAAACGAAGAGAGAAGATTCAAATTAGCTCAATCAGAAATGAAAATGGAGACATCACAACTGATATGACAGAAATTCAAAATATCATTGTAGACTATGATGAACACCTCAAGGCAAACAAACTAGACAATCTAGAGGAAATGGATAAATTTTTGAAAACATACAACCTCTAACCTTGAATCGGGAAGGAATACCAACCCTGAATAGGCCAAGAATGAGTAGGGAGATTGAAATAGTAATTAAGAGTCTCCTCACAAAAAAAGTCCAGGACCTGGTAGACTCTCAGTCAAATTCTACCAGACCTTCAAGAGCTGGTACCAATTTTACTGAAGCTATTCCATAAGAATGAAGAGGAAAGAATTCTCCCTAACTCATTCTTCAAAGTCAGAATCACTCTGATACCAAATCCAGGAAAAGACTCAACAAAAAAAGAAAACTGCAGATCAATATCCTTTATGAACATAGATGTGAAAACCCTCAATGAAATATTAGCAAACCAAATTCAACAGTATAAAAAAATTAATACATCACAACCAAGTGGGGTTTATCCTAGGGATGCAAGGATGGTTCAACATACACAATCAATGAACATGATCCATTACATAAACAGAATTAAAAGCAATGTGATTATTTTAATAGATGCAGAAAAAGCATTAGATAACATCTAGCATCACTTCATAATAAAAAAAACTAAGCAAAATAGGCATAGAAGAAATATTCCTCAAAATAATAAAAGTCATATATGACAAAGCCATAATCAATGTCATCTTAAATGGAGAAAAATTGAATGCTTTCCCTCTCAGAACTGGAAATGGCAAGGATGCCCACTTTCCCCACTTCTATTCAACATAATATTAGAAGACCTAGCCAGAGCAATCAGGCATGAGAAAGAAATAATGTGCATTCAAATTGGAAAAGAAGAAATCAAACTATCTTTGTATGTCAGGACACATTATTCAACAAGTGGGAACGCTGGGAAAACTGGATAGCTACATGCAGAAAAATGAAACTTGATCCCTATTTCTCCCTATATACAAAAATTAACTCAAGATCGATTAAAGACTTACATGTCAGATCTGAAACTATAAAAATCCTAGAAGAAACCCTAGGAAAAACTCCTCTGGACATCAGCCTAGGCAAAAAAATTATGGCTAGAAACTTAAAAGAAATGCAATAATAAGAACAATAGATAAGCGAGACTTAATTAAAATAAAAAGCTTCTACTCAGCAAAATAAATAATCAATAGAGCAAATAGGCAACCTACAGAATCAGAGAAGACATTCACAAATGATACATCTGACATAGGGTTAATATTCAGAATCTATAAAGAACTCAAGCAAATCAATAACAACAAAAAAGCAAATGAACCCCACTAAAAAGTAGACAGAAGACATAGACAGACATCTCTCTAAAGAAGAGATACAAATGGACAACAAATATATGAAAAAATGCTTAACAGCACTAATTGTCAGGGAAATGCAAATCAAAACCACAATGAGATGCCACCTTATACCAGTAAGAATGGCCACCATTATAAAACAAAACAAAACAGCAGATGCTGGTGTGGATGCAGAGAAAAAAGAATGCTTATAAATGGTTGGTGGGAGTGTAAGTTGGTACAACTTCTATGGAAATTGTTATGGAGATTTCTCAAAGAACTAAAGGTAGATCTACCATCTGAGCTAGCAATCCCACTACTAGGTATCTACCCAAAGGAACAAAGTCATTATAGGAAAAAGACATCTGAACCCACATGTTCATTGCAGCACAATTCACAATTGCAAAGATGTGGAACCAACCTCAATGCCTATCAACTAATCAATGGATAATGGATATGTGGCATATAGACACTGTGGAATACTATTGCCATAAAAAAATAATGAAATAATGTCTTTTGAAGCACCTTGGATGGAATTGGAGACCACCATCTTAAGTGCACTAACACGGTAACGAAACACTACATGTTCTCACGTATAAGTGGAGCTAAACTGAGACTGCAAAGGCATAGGGAATGATATAATGGACACTGGAGACTCAAAGGAGGGAGAGTGGGAAGCGGTGGAGAGATGAAAAAATCACCTGTTGGGTACAATGTGCACAAGTGGGGGGGCTACGCTTTAAAGCCCAGACTTCTTTGCCACTATACAATGCAACTATGTAACTAAAAACTATTTGTAGCCTGCCTAGTGTTACTGAACTAAATAAAAGAAAAAAGTATGATATAAGTAGGAGGAAGGAAATAATGAAGAGTCAAGCAAAAAATAATAAAATGTAGAAGAGAAAAACTATAGAAAAAAATGTTTGGGTTACTCAACAAAATTTTTAAAGCCTTAGGTACATTGAAAAAAAAAAGACACAAATAAGAAAAATCAGAAATGAGACAATTACTGCCATAAAAACAAAAAGGATTATAAGAGAATATCATACTTTGAACAGTTATATGCCGCAAAATTTGATAGCCTAGAATAGAGAAAGTTCTAGAAACACATAACCTACTAATATTGAATTATGAAGAAGTAAAAAATCTGAACAAATCTAAAACTAGTGAGGAAATTTAATTACTAACCAACAAATGTCCAGCATAAAAAAACCCAGGACCAAATGGATTCACTTGAGAATTCTACCAACATTGAAAGAACCTGTTCTTCTCAAGCTTTTCTAAAAAATTGAAAATAATTTGGCCACCAAACTTATGAGGCCAACATTATCCTGATATCAAATTAGATAATGATGCTATAAGAAAAGAAAACTATAGACCAATTATCTTGATAAATATTGATGTAAAAAATCCTCAACAAAATACCAGCAAACTAAGTTCAACTTTTTTTTTTTTGAGTTGGAGTCTCACTCCGTCGCCCAACCTCGACCTGCTGGGCTCCGGCGATCCTTCTGCCTCAGCCTTCCAAGTAACTGGAACTACAGGCGCGCGCTACCACACACGGCTAATTTTTTTGATTTATTGTAGAGATGAGGTCTCGCTTGCCTAGGCGGGTCTCGAACCCGCGGGCTCAGGCAATCCACTCACCTCAGCCTCCCAAAGGCGCAGGATTACAGGCTGAGCCACCGAGCCCGGCTAAATTCAACATTTTTAAAATTAGATTTTTAGAAAATATTTATTTTAAATTTGTGGGGGTACAATTCAGGGTTAGGTATACAAATGTTCATTCTGCAGGTACCCTTGTTTATGAGGTGTGCTCCCCCTCCCCTGGCAGTTTCCCATACTGCCAATCCTTTTCTTATAGCATTACGATAGTTGTTCAAGGTCCACTTATGAGTGAGAACATGGGATACTTGGTTCTTTGTTTCTGTGATAGGTCACTCAGTATTATAACCTCTAAGTCCATCCAAGTTGCTGCAAAGTTCATAATTTTGTCTTTCTTTCTGGCTGCATAATATTCTATCGTGTATATGTACTACATTTTTTAATCCAGTCCTCTTTCCATGGGGAGAATGGTTGGTTCCATGTTTTTGCTATTGTGAACAATGCTGTGATAAACATGTGTGTGCAGGTATATTTTTCATAGAGTGATTTGAGTTCCTCTGGATATATTCCTAGTAGGGGGATTGCGGGGTCGTATGGGAGGTCAATTTTTAGATCTTTTAGGAATTGCCATGCTGTTTTCCACAGAGGCTGTACTAGTTTACACTTCCACCAGCAGTGTAAAAGTGTTCCCTTTTTGCCACATCCTTTCCAGCATCTGTTGTTTTTTGTTATTGGTGATGGCCATCCTGACTGGAGTTAAGTGGTATTTCAGTGTGGTTTTAATTTGCACTTCTTTGATGACTAGTGAGGCTGAGCATTTTTTTCATGTATCTGTTGGCTCCTTGTATGTCCCCTTTTGAGAAATGTCTATTGGTATCTTTTGCCCACTTTGTAATGGGGCTGTTTGTTTTTTCTTTTCGGCACGTTTGAGTTCCTTGTAGATCCTAGATGTTAGGCCTTTGTCAGATATTCAGTTGGCAAATGTTTTTTTCCCAGTCTGTGGGCTATCTCCCCACTCTCTCAATGGTTTCTTTGGCTTTGTAGAAGTTTGTCAGTTTGATGAGGTTCCACTTATCTGTCTTATCTATTATGGCATGGGCACTTGGGGTTTTGATCAGGAATCGGCTGCCAGTTCCAGTTTCCATAAGGGTGTCTCCTGCATTTTCTAAGGTTCTTATAGTTTTTTTGTTTGTCTGTTTGTTTGTTTATTTGTTTTTAGTTGGAGTCTCACTCTGTTGCCCAGGCTGAAGTGCAGTGGTGTGCTCCCAGCCACCGCAGCCTCAATCTGCTGGGCTCAAGTGATCCTTCTGCCTCAGCCTTCCCAGTAGCCAGAACTACAGGCATGCGCTACCATGCTCAGCTAATTTTTTGATTTATTGTAGAGATGAGTTCTCACCATTGTTGCCCATGCTGGTCTCGAACCTGCGGGCTCAGGCAATCCTCTCACCTCGACCTCCCAAAGTGCTTGGATTATGGGGTTGAGCCACCATGCCCACCCCAGGTTCTTATAGTTTGAGGTTTTACATTTAGGTCTTTGATCCATTTAGAGTTGATTTTTGTGTATGGTGATAGGTAGGAGTCTTGTTTTAATCTTCTGAATGTGGTCAGCCAGTTTTCCCAGCACCATTTACTGAATAGGTTCTCCTCTCCCCACTGGCTGAGGGTGGAGGCTTTTTTGAAGATGAGTTGGTTGAGAAATTGAGATTTTGCTTCCAAAATCTCTATCCTGTTCCTTTGGTCTATATCCCTGTTCTTGTACCAATACCAGGCTGTTTTGATTATTATAGTTTTATAATGAAGCTTGAAGTCTGGGAACTTAATGCCTCCTGCTTTGTTTTATTTTGCTGAGGATTGTTTTGGTTATTCATGGTTGTTTATGTTTCCATATGAATTCCTGTATTGTTTCAAGGTCTGAGAGGAATGCTGCTGGCAGTTTAATGGGTATTGCTTCAACAATGTGTTAAAAGGATTATACACCATGACCAAGTGGGATTCATTCCTGGAATGCAAGGATGGTTCAGTGCATGCAAATCAATCAATGTCATACTGTATTCAAGAATGAAGGACAAAACAAATCACATGATCATCTCAAATGATGCAGCAGATGCCTTTGAAAAAACACTTGCATGATAAAAACACTGGATAACCTAGGAATAGGACATTACCTGAACATATTAAAGGCTATATACAAAAGCCCACAGCTAACTAACATCATACTCATAGTGAAAAACTTACAGAATTCCCTCTAAGATCAGAAATAAGGCATGGTTGCCTACTTTTGCCACTTCTAATCAATATAGTACTGGAAGTCCTAGTTGGTGCAATTAAGCAGGAAAAAGAAATAAAAAGGCCTCAAATCAGAATGGAAAAAGTAATGCTATCTTCGCTCACAGATGATTTAATCTTATATCTAAACAGACCTGGAGGTTCCACACATTTAAAAACCTTTAGGACGAATAAACAAATTCAACAAAGTTGTGGGATACAAAACTCAACTCACAAGAATTAGCTTTGTTTCTAAACACTAACAATGAACAATTAGAAAAGGAAATTAAGAAATCATCCCATTTACAATACCATTGGAAAGAATAAAATAATTAAGAATAAGCTTAACCAAGTAGGTGAGAAATATATATACTCAAAACTGCAAAATATTGCTGAAAGTAATTAAAGAAAACATAAATAAAGTGTTAGTCTTTTTTGTGTTGCTATTGAGGAATACCTGAGACTGGGTAACTTATAAAGAAAAGAAATTAATTTTGCTTATGGTTCTGCAGACTGTACAAGAAACAAGACACCAGCATCTGTTTTGGTGAGGGTCTCAGGGGGCTTTTACTCATGATGGTGGAAGGTGAAGGGCGAGCAGCCATGACACATGGTGAGAGGGGGAGCAGAAGAAAGAGAGGAGGTGCCAGGTTTTGGTTTTTATTTTGAGTCGGGGTCTCACTATGTCACCCAGGCTGGAGTGCAGTAGCATACTCACGGCCACCCCAGCATCAACCTGCTGGCCTCAGGTGATCCTTCCACCTTGACCTTCCAAGTAGCTGGAACTACAGGTGTGTCCCACCACGCCCAGCTTATTTTTTGATTCACTGTAGGGACAAGGTCTCGTCAAGTTGCCCAGGCTGGTCTTGAACCCCTGACTTAGGCAATCCTCTTGCCTCAGCCTCCCAAAGTGCTGGGATTACAGACTTGAGGCACCGCATCCAGCATTCCAGGCTTTTTTAAACAACCAGCTCTTGTGTGAACTGATAGGGTGAGGACTCACAAACCACCAACTGGATGGCACCAAGCCATTCTTGAGGGATCTGCTCTCATGAACCAAATACCTCCCACTCAGCCTGCCTCCAACATTGAGATTCCACGTTTCAACAAGAGATTTGAAGGGGACAAATATCCAAACCATTTCAACATCCCGTCTTCATTCATTAGAATATTCATTACTAATGAATTAATCCCCAAAATATACAGATTCAAAGCAATGCCTATCAAAATTCAATGGTATGCTTTGCAGAAAAAGAAAAACATTTCTAAAATTCATGTAAAATTCTAAAGAACTCTGAATAGACAAAACAGTCTTGTAAAAGAAAAACAAAACTGGAAATCTCACACTTCCTGATTTTAAAATATATTACTACTCTACAGTAATCAAAACAGTATAGTACTGGCATAAAGATATATAGACCCATGGAACAGAACAGGGATCCCAGACAGAAGCCCTCATATGCATGGTCAAATGATGTTTGATGATGGCACCAAATCTATTCACAATGGGGAAAAGCTAGTCTCTTCAAATGCTGTTGGAAAAACTGGATATTCAAATGTAAAAGAATGAAATTTGACTTTTAACTTGTATATACAAATTAACTTAAAATGGATAAAAGACTGAATGTAAGACCTCAAACTATAAAACTTCTAGAAGAAAACAGAGGAAAACCGTCATGATTTAACAGTAATTTCCTGGCTATGATTAAAAAATACCCACAGGCAATACATGTAAAAATAGACATACGGGACTATATGAAACTTAAAACTTCTGCATGTCTAAGGAAACAATCAAGAGTAAAAAGACAACCTACAGAATGAGAGAAAATATTAGCAAGCCATTTTATTTGATAAGGACTTCATATCCAGTATAAAAAGAATTCTTAAAACTCAACAACAATAAACAAATAACCAGAATAAAAAATGGACAAAGTACTTGGATAGACATAGCTCCAAAGAAAAAAATATATAATGGATAATTTTAGGTGTCAGCTTCCCTGGAGTAAGAAATACCTATAGGAGTGCTCCTGGGTGCGTCTGTGAGAATGTTTTCAGAGAAGATCGGAGTGTGTGCCAGTAACAGAGTGGGGAAAATCTGTCCTCATGGTGGGTGGGCACCATCCAATCGGCTGAGAGCCTGGATAGAATAAAAAGGCAGCTAAAAGGTGATGGTCTGTCTTTCTCTCCTGGAGCTGGGATTCTCCTCCTCCAGATACGGACATTAGAACTCCAGTTTCTCTGGCCTTTGGGCTCTAAGACTTACACCAGAGCCATCCTAGGTTCTCAGGCCTTCAGTCTCAAACTCAGAATTACACCATCAATTTCCCAGATTCTTAGGCTTTCCGATTTGGACTGAGCCATGCTGCTGATAAACCAGCTTGCAGCCTACTGTGGGACTTAGTCCGCATAATTATGTAAACAAATTCCCCTAATAAATCTCCTCTTATATACTTATATCTATTAATATATTTGTTTATCTATCTATCCATCTATCTATCTATCCATCTATCTTCTTCATCATCATCATCTCCTGATAGTTCTGTCTCTCTGGAGAATCCTGACTAATATAATATACAAATAGCCAATAAGCATATGAAAGATGCTCAGCATTGCAATCATTGGGGAAATGCCACAATCAAAACCACAATGAAATGCCCCCTCACATCCCTTAGGAGGCCACTGTTACAAAAACAGAAAATAACAAGTGTTGTCAAGGAAATTGAAACCTTTGTGCACTGTTGGTGGAGATGGAAAATGGAGCAGCTGCTATGGAAAATATGGAGATACCTCAAAAAATTAAAAATAGAATTATCATGATCCAGCAATTTAACTTATGGGCATATATTCAAAAGAACTGAAAACAGAATCTTGAAGAGATATTTGCACACCGCATTTATTGCAACATCATTAAAATGGCTAAGAGGTAGAAATAAACAAATGTCCATCAATGGATAAATAGATAAACAAAACGTGGTGTGTGTGTGTGTGTGTGTGTGTATACAACGAAATATCATCCACCCTTTTAATAAAGTGAATACTGTCTTATACTGCAACACAAAGGAATCTTGACAGCAGTATGCTAAGCAAAATAAGCTCGTCACAAAAAAAACAAGTAGTGCATGATTCTATTTATATGGAATGTTGAAAGTTGTCAAACTAGTAGAAACAGAAAGTAGAATGGTGGTTGCCAAGACCTCGGTTGGGGGGAGCTGTTGTTCAATGGGTACAGAGTTTTGCAGGGCAAAACTGCTCGAGATCTGCTGCTCAAGAAAGTGCATATGGTGTACACTTTAGTACTCTGCAATTAACAATGGTTAAGATGAAAACTTTTATGTTATATGGTTTTTCCACAGTAAAAAAGTTAAGTTCCTTGGATACTCATGCAACATATGTAGGGATGAAAGCATAAGAAGCCTAAGGTTTTGGAGGAACTAACCACGTTTATGGACTAGAAGGCTCAGTATCCTAAAGGTCAGTCTTTCATAAATTGGTCTATAGTTTTAATGTAACCCCAATCAAAACTCTAACCTTTTTTTTTTTGGCAGAAATTCAGAAGCTTATTCTAAATTTTAACTGGAAATGCCAAGGACCAAATTTGGCCAATAAATTCTTGAAGATATATTGGAAGAAAGTGGCAAGACTTGCTCTACCAAATTTGAAACTTATTATAAAACTATAAACAATCAGACAATGTGTAATTGGTAAGACTGTCTACATAATTAGGAGGAATGCAATGATCAAGGGCCCCTTGCTAAAAAATTGTTAAGAATTTCAGATGGGGCTGGGCATGGTGGCTCACATCTGTAATCTCAGCACTTTGGGAGGCCAAGCCAGGTGGATTGCTTGAGCCCAGGAGTTCTAGACCAACCTGGGAAACATAACAAAACCTCATCCAAATAAGTAAATAAAATAAATAAATAATAGCCGGGCATGTTGGTAGGTGCGTGTAGTCCCAGCTACTGAGGATGCTGAGGTGGAAGGATCTCCTGAGCCCAGGAAGTTGAGGCTGCCATGAGCTGTGATCATCGTGATTATGCCACTACACTCCAGCCTGGGTGACAGAGTGAGATCCTGACTTGGGGGAAAAAAACAGAAAGAATTTTAGATGGCAAGCACTAGGGCACTAAATAAAGTACAAGAGTCTTCTAAGCATGGAGCATGTATGCCCATGAATTTAGCCCTCATTACTAGCACAAAAATATAAAAATAAACCAATGGATCAGAATAGAGAGTCCAGGAATAGGTCCAGACATAAAAACTCATTTGATTTATGACAAAAATGGCACTGCAGAGCAGTGGGGAGAGGACAGATTTTTAAATAAACGGTGATGGGACAATTATCTATTCAAATGAAAAAAATGATAGACCTAAAAACATGGAAAGTCATTAAAAAGAAAAGAAATTCTGACACTTGCTACAACATGAATAAAGCTTGAAGTCACTATGCTAATGAAATAAGCCAGACACAAAAGAACACATATTGTATGATTCTACTTATATATCATACTGGGAATAGTGAAATTCACAGAGACAGAAAGCAGAATGATGGATATTAGCCACTGGGAGAGGAGGGAATAAGGAGTTTTTGTTTAATGAAAACAGAGTTTTCTCTTTGAGAAGATGAAAGCATTCTGGAAATGGATAATGGTGAAGGTTGCACAATAATGTGAATGAGCTTAATAGCACTTAATTGTACACTTTAAAATAATTAAAATCATAAATTGTATGTATATCATACCACAATTAAAACAAAGGCAAAGGTAAAATATTGTAGCTGTAGAAGCAAATATAGGAGAATAACTGTATGATATGAGAATAAAGAAAGACTTCTTAAGAAAATCCAGAAGAGTACTAATGATAAAGGAGTTTTGATAATTTTTGAATTGATAATTTTGCTTCATTAGAATTAAGAAACTTTTTCTTAATCAACGGATGCTATTAAGAGACTGAAAAGCTAAGTCAGAGTGAAAGACATTTGTAATATAGCAAACATTTGTAACCTGGCAAAGAACTCATATCCAGAATATATAAAGTACACCTAAAAACCAATAAAAAAAGATAGAACAATGAGTAAAATGAAAAAAAAAGAGGATGTCTTAGTCTGTTTTGTGCTGCTATAACAGAATACTACAGACTGGGTGATTTATAACAAACAGAAATGTACTTTCTCATAGTTCTGAAGGCTGGGAAGTCCAAGATTAAGCAGCTGGTATCTGGTGAGGACCTTTGTGCTACATTATGATGGTGAAAAGCATCACATGGTGGAAGGGTAAAGAGCAGGTAAGGGAGAAAATAACAGGGGCTGAACCCCCCCTTCTATGACAAATCCATTGCCACAATAAAGGCATTCATTTTTTCACTCACTCATGATCTAATCACCTCTCATTAGGCCCCACTTTCCAACACTGTTGTATTGAGGATTAAGTTTCCAACACATGCTTTTTAGGGGATGCATTTAAACCACAGCATGGGAAACATTTTTAAACAGGCAATTCAAAAGAATATCCAAATGGCCAATAAATATATAAATGTTCTTTAACCAGGCAAATTCAAGCCACAATTAAATTGTTTCATACACCAAAAGTCTGATGATACAAAGTGCTGATAAGTTTTTAAAGTCATTGGAATTTATAATACCACTGGTGGTATAATGAGAATGAAGTAGCAGTGTCCACTAAAGCTGAAGACAGGCACACCCATGAGCATCCAATTCCATTATAAGTTACATATCTACAAGTATGTGTGTGTTTTGCAGCTAAATACACAGACACATATATTTGTAGCAATATGTTCATCACAGCTTTTTGCTACGGACTGAATGTGTGTGGCCCCCAAGTTCATATGTTGAAATCCCTAGGCCCCAAGGTGATGGTATTTGGAGCTGGGGCCTGTAGGAAATGATTAGGTCATGAGAGTGAAGCCCTCGTGTGGGATTATGCCTTGGGAGGCTGAGGTGAGTGGATTGCCTGAACCCGCGGGTTCAAGACCCGCCCGGGCAGGCGAAACCTCATCTCTACAATAAATCAAAAAAAATTAGCCAGGTGTGGTAGCGCGTGCCTGTAATTCCAGCTACTCGGAAGGCTGAGACGGAAGGATTGCCGGAGCCCGGCAGGTCGAGGCTGCGGTGGCCGGGAGCGGCCACTGCACTCCAGTCTGGGCGATCGAGTGGGACTCCAATTCAAAAAAAAAAACAACAAAAAAAAAACGTGACACAAGAGGGCTCACTTCCCCTTTCTCCCTATTCACCATGTGAGGATACAATGGGAAGACGTGGTCTACAACCTGGAAGAGAGCCCTCACCAAGAACCTGACTATGCTGGCACCCTGATCTTGGACTTGCAGCCTCCATAACTGTTAAAAAATAAGTGTTGTTTAAGCCCCCCGTCCATGGTTTTTAAAATTACAACAGCCCAAACTGACTAAGACAGCCCCCAAATAGAAACAATAGAAATGTCCACCAACAGCGGAGTGGACTAAAAATGCATGTTCATACAATGGATTCTGCAACAAAAATGAACTGCAGGTGCATATGGCAACATGGTTCTACCTCAAAAGCCTAATATTGAGAGAAATAAGCCAGATCTCAACCAGACACACATTGCACGATTCAGTTCCTATACACTACACAAACCTGCAGATAGACCTTTAAGGACACTTATGTGGTGAACTATCGAGCACTTGAAGTGCTGACCACCAATGCCAGTGGCAGAGAGCCCCAGGGAAGGGCATTGGGAGGGAGAAGATGTGATCTGGATGGAACCAAGCAGTGGCTACACAGGTGTTTGCTTTACAATAACTTGCTAAGCTGGACATTTACATTTTAAATATTTTCCTGGATGTACATTATATTTCACAATAAAGAAGACTAGAGAGAAAGAAAGAAAGAAATTAAAGCAGGTGTAAAAATTCTTTCATGTAGTTTTGCTGAAACAGGATGGTTGTTGGAGGGGGAAGTCGAGTTGAGTTTTTTTTTCCTTGTTCTTTTATGTTTTTAATGGTATCTTCTCTTGCACCACATCCTTTCATTCCCAAGCTCTTATCATGGGCTCTTGCACTGGAGGGGGCCCCTTCCTGACCAGCTCGCCCCTCTCTCTGCTCTCTCATCTACACGTGGCCTCTGCCCTCCATGGAAGACTCCATGTCAGCCAACTGGCCAGACCAGCTTCTTCATATGTCTGGTCATTTTTATTGGATGCTGAATATTTTTGTATCCTAAACAATCTTGAGCTCTTTTTCTGAGGTGGAGTAAAGTTACTGAGAACCTGCTTGATCTTGTCGGGTCTTGCTTTTATGACTTTTTAGGTGGGTCTGAAGCAGTGCTCAGTCTAGGGCTATGTCTAGGCTACCCACGGAGAACCCTGCCTAATGCCCAGTGAATCAGGAGTGTGCAGTCTGGCCAGTGGGAGTTCTGTGGGAGCACCAGTTGCTGATCTCTACTTCTGCAGGGTGGCTTTTCCTTGACCTTGGCAGTTTCTCCACATGCATGCACTGAATACTTGAGGGAACCCTCTGCAGATGTCCCGGGCTCTGACTTGCCAGTTCTTTCCTTTTCGGTCTTCTGTCCTGAACACTCTAGCTCCTTGGTCTCCCTGGACTTTCAGCTTTGTTTCCCCTGTCTAGGAAGTCCTCTCTAGGCCACCAAGGTCCCCTTGTCTGTCCCGCAGTCTGTAAATGCTCTCAGGGCAGTGGTCCAGGGTTACTGAAGGGCTCCCCTTGCTCATCCCGTTCATTTCCCTTCTCCAGGCACCACCGTCCTTCTTTGTCTGATGACCAGTTGTTCAAATACCCTGGCTGGGTATGTTAGTTGCTCCAGGAGGGAGGGTAGGTTCAGTCTTTGCTACTCCATCTTGGTGGCAGGGGAAGGCAGAGAAGGTCAGCTTTAATGTGAGAGTAATGACAACATGGTCCACTAGTGAAAGCACTCTTTTTTTTTTTTTTTTGAGTTGGAGTCTCATTCTGTCGCCCAGACTGGAGTACAGTGGCCGCTCCCGGGGCCACTGCTGGGCTCAGGTGATCCTTCCACCTCAGCCTTCCAAGCTGGAAATATAGGCGCGCGCTACCATGCCCAGCTAATTTTTTGATTTATTGTAGAGATGAGGTCTCGCCAAGTTGCCCAGGCGGGTCTCGAACCCGCAGGCTCAGGCAATCCACTCACCTCCGCCTCCCCAAGCGAGGGATTACAGGCTGAGCCACCGAGCCCAGCTGAAAGCACTCTTATAGGAGTAAAAGATTGATGATGCAGAAAATAGGAGGAAGAACCAGCCAGTGATGTTCCTGAGTGGACGGGCGGGATCAGGCACAGCAGTGGAGGTGGGTCATACACCTAGGAGAAACCTCCTATTCGCAGGAAAGGAGAGAAAGCTTTGGGCACAGTGCAGGGAGACAGAGGTCTTAGACTTTCTCTGAGAGTGATGAGCTAGTGAATCGAGGGATTTTCCAGGACACCCAGCAGTACAGACCCATGTCGGGAAGGCCAGGTGAGCCCCAGCCCAGGGGCTCAGGGCCTGGTGTCCTCATGATCATGTGATGCTCAACTCCATCTCG